>VDFB02163176.1:0-12757 GCA_007258455.2 Sequoia sempervirens
TGACTCGTGAAAAAGGAGAAATTTAGATTTGAGTCCTAATAGACCAAAAAGCCATTAAAGGTCAACTTGTTGTAGATTAATTACTGGAGGATCCTCTTATACATTCACATACTTTGTAACACATTTTACTAATGATTCAATCTTCATGGTAAATGAGGAAATACTATGGAAGCTCTATTTTTATGGGTCCTATATACAACATGGTTCTAGGGAAGGTATCCTCTTTGTCACTCCAAAAGGTGACTTCATACCAAAGGATTTTAGGTTAGATTTTCCTTACACCAATAACATGGCAAAGTATGAAGCCTTAATAATAGGACTAAAAATGGCCATCCAATGTAACATCACTTAGCCACAAGTCTATGAATATTCTCAACTTATAATCAAACTAGTACACAATGAGTATTAAACAAAAAATGATAAGCTTCTTCCCTACACACATGTATGGTAGATAGTTTCACAAAGTTCATGACCAATGTATTCAGTTTGAGAAATTTTCTCATCTCAACAACAAAGTTGATGATGCCATGGATACCGTATATGTTTTTTAGAGATGCCACAAGATAGTTAGAGGTGTGAGTTTTTAGTGGAACAACTTCTAATTACAACATGTGATGTACTATATTTTGAGATGGTCTATGAGATTGTTGGTCCTAAATCCCCTTGGTATCATGATATTTAAGCCTATCTTCGTGATCAAAATACTCCACCCGATATCACACATAACCAATGCAATTCCTTTATCCAATTTGCATCTCTTTATACACTCCTAGGAGATACACTTTAAGGTCAAGGCTACGATGGTTCTTTATTGTGATGTTTAAACACAATAGAAGCTAACCTCATATTATAAGTACATGATGGTATTTGTGTGCAACATACTACTGGAATGGTACTAGCTAAAAGTTCCTCTGAACAGGGTATTTTTTCCTACGATGGAGCATGATCTGCATGTTAGTATGTCAAACAATGCCTTTCATGTCAACAATATGGATATCTCATTCATGTACCATTACAACCAAGAAAATATAGGATGGAGAAGATAGGGTAAGATAGGATGGGATGGAAAGTGATAGTAAGTCCTCACACATGGTTACAACCAATTGTACCCTATACCATTACATGATAATCATAATATCAAGGAACAAGAAATCTACACAAGACAACCATTACATAATACAACCTCATCCATTTGACCACTTAATTGGCTAATTACATGTATTATACCTCAAGTACATCCTTAAGAACCTTGATCACATGCACACATTATGAATTTTTTTCCTTTCTATTTCCACCTCCATCAGCCTTTATCATTCCCCATATTAGGCACCATCCATCCTATCCCTAGAAAAATGAATAATTATGCATGGTTACTTGATTGTTGTTATTGATTTTCTTGATCATATTTTGTTTCTTTTTGAGTTTATTTGTTCTAAAACCATGGTTTCTGTGATTATTCATATCATTGTATGCTCTTTATGGTTTGAAATAGGGGCGTGATCTTTCTTATTTTTTGAGTGCTATTTTTGTTTGGTTGTCCTATGTATCAGAGCAACCAAGGCCATAAAATTTTGTGTATGGTACTAGGCCATCCTTCTACCTGTTAGTTGTTTTCATCATGTACCCCAATAATTATTTTTCCACGATTTGTTTTGTGATGAAAAAACCACTTATTTATTTCTTTTTGATTTAGTCCTGTGCATGGGATACATCTTCGTGCCTTATACCCATATGGTTAATATCTCTTGCTATATACAATTAAGTAATCAACATATATTATAGTTTTTCTATACATTTATTTGATCATCCCATCTTATTCCTATTGCCTTTCCATCTCTTGTCATGGTCCCACATTCCCCCTTGGTCCTACTTGAGACTAGTATAAAAAAAGTGTACACAATATTTTCAATAGGGTTTGGGTTGAAACTATACATCCCGAATTATGAAAATATTTATGCTGAATATTTTTCCACTCATATTTAGTAGTATTTTTCACTTCACTTGATTTTTTTATTCTTCAATTCACATGCACTTGATTATTATCCATGTCCTTCTTCCTCTTTCATCCATCTGCATCATCAATAATATCTTGATATATAGTTTTACTTTGAATATTTTTCATGCATCCACTTCACACATGTTAGGTTTCCAATCATTTTTAGTCATTATCATTTATCCATCTCAAAATATCATATATCCATAAAATTCATTTATACCATATAAAATTAGTGCATTTGTTCCATTACATTATTATACATCACTAATTTGTCCACAACCATTCATACGTGAATTAAAAACATCCATATATACATAAAATCAAATCTAATATATATATAATCGTAGGCTACATACATCTATAACATATCTTAGAGCATAATCATCTATATCTCTACATTCATACATCATATATATAAACATCTATGTCATACATACATTATCATAACATAAACCAAAAATAAATATGTGCATATGTCCATGCATATCACATAAATAAACATAATCATAACCATAAGATAACAATCACAATGTCATCTCATATATATCATCAATGCCAATATACACTATATATTATCCACATAATTATATATATATATAATCACTTTTTAGAGCATCCAAAATCCATATAAACATCCATATATCTATGTTTATCTATGACTAGACTCCTCTAATGCACCAAGCATGATGGAGGTCATGATGGTCCAACAACTTATGTTGGTGGTGGTACTCCTTGAAGTGGCCCCATGGACATTGAGCCCCCTAACTTCTTTGATCCTGAGACCCATGGATGTGTATGCTCTACATAGCTCTAGTATCCATGTCCTATAGGAACCATATCCTCATATAGTGATCTATAATATGAAACCTCCCACATAGTTCTCAATGCCTCCCTCTACGCTCTCATCACCTCTTGCAGTACATTTAGTAAACCCTATTGCTATACCAACTCCTAGCCATATCTCTCTTGTTGTAATTTGGTTGAATCCACCTCTACCATTTGTACATATACCATCAATCCATCCCTCTCCACCTACCATACATATCATTCTATCATGAAGCTATCTCATTCGGCCTATAGGGTGTCTCTATCTACTTGTAATTTTCCCTCTCCATTTGCATAACATATAGCTAACTCAAGTTGTTTCTAACTAGGTCTCCAACTCATTCCTATCACCCATGTACTCTCTACCCTCTCCCTGTGGTTTTACTTGTACTTGTATTGATTCTTCCACCTCCTTCACTCCATCATCATATCCATGTCCATCACCTAGTGATCCCCATGCTAGAACATCTACCTCCATCTCTCCTAAGGTCTTTGAGATCAATGACCCCGAGATCCTACTCTCATCATTGCTCATCTCCATCACCTCCTCCTCTATCTCCTCAAATATCATATATCTCCTTATCTACCTCTACCTATCCCACGACCCCAAAAAACACTACCACCCCTACCACCTCTTTGCACTACTCCTCCTACTCCTCTCCCTTTATCTCAACCTCCAACCCCTCCTACTTCTTTGTGAATCTTTCCTTGTGTTCACACCTCTTGCATTTCCACCCATATCCTATCTTTCATCCCTCTCTAATATAGTGCACACAATGTAATGAATGATGTGCTCTCCACCACATCTAATAGGCTACAATGGTCCCTACATTGTCCACGTCACTATGTGGATCCCATATGACTAAATAAACCTTTCCATCCCTTAGCTATATCCCATCTATCTATTTGTGGCCCCTAATCCTTGACCTACAGAAGGGTAACATTCCCTATATTGACCCCTTATCTATTCACCACCATATGAATATTCTTGTATAAGTGGGCCAACATACAAGCTCTCCTTGCAAACATGTGTTTATGCTCTAATATATTTGTTGCACAATCAACCAATCCATTAGAAAATTATTCACACTGTTATCAGGCAACAATATTCCATTGACAAGAGCCACTGTCACCACTTTCATATCTAGAATTTAACCTTGGCATCCATGTATGTCTAGTTTTAACCTCATATGTGGTACATCTCTCCCAAATAGTCACTCAATAAGACATTTGCATCTCTAATCAAGGTATATATCAATTGGCACCTAATTGATAGTCACAAAATGTGCCATACATCCTCCAATTCGGTGTGGTTTCCCTTTGTTGGAAGATGAAACATGGTCACCTATTATCACCATCTCTCCATCAACATTGTGAACATAATCTTGTGTGCTCAAATAACTATAATCTTTAAGCCATGTAGTACAATCCACATGCCCATATCAGATCCTAATCTACATCTTTGAATCATCTTTGAATCCCCTCATCAATGATAAAATTATCGATTGTCACTCCCACATGTCTCCATGGCCTTAGTCATATTTTCACATCATAAGAATTCATCAACCTATCATATATCCCATTCAACTAAAAAACCAAAAATTCTCCCTTCTCTTCTCCAGTTTCCTTTTTTCCTCCTCAACGAATCTACTAAAACATAGAGTGTGTCCAGTATTTAAATAGACTCGCCCTTTTTTTACCCATTAGTCAATTTTCAACACATCTGATGAAAATTTACAAATCAACCCCTTTTTTCTACCCATCCACTTATTTTTGGTGTATTCACCTAAATCTTACATGAATTCACTGAAGTTCTTTACATTCACCTCTTTTTGATGCATCCACTTATTTCCCAATGCAACCACCAAATTATGCTCAGTGGATGTGTTTCACATTTTCTTTCCCCCCTCATAATGACCTTAAACTAGCTCTAAAGGCATGGTTCAAGTTTCAATACCTATCCAACTGCTTCTTGTGTTCACCCATATTTCCTCACTCAATCTGCCTAATGCTCTATAACTAGCACACACACCTCCATTGCTTTGTTCCTCTCTTCTTCTCTTCTCAAATTCACTATAGGTTAGGGTGAAAATGAGTTGTTTCTACCACCTAGGCACCTTTTCTTCCCTCATTTCTTCATTCTTTCTTCTTCATTTTCTTCCATTCTTCATGATTTTTTGTCATATTTCCATTTCCGTCATTTTCTTCTTTCAACAGCTCTCATGGATTTTTTTTGCTCATATGACCTCTCAAGGGGGCATCATCACATCATCATCTTTCATCCATTTTTCATCCATCGATTGGGGCATCTTCTTCTATCCATTTTTCTTCAAGTGATCTACATTTTTTTTTTTTGAAATAAATATTATTTCAAAGAGGGGCAAAATGAAACACCTAAAAATTGGCTCTTTTTTTATTTCACTATTTCTTCTAAATCACTTACCATTTCCCATTAAGTTACCCCATTTTAACACTTCCATTAATTAAATAATAAAATTACTATTTAATTAATATTCCCTCATCTCTAATGTTAATTAAATAGTATTGCATTATTTAATTAATATTCATCACCACATATACAATTAAATTAAATTAATATTTCCCCTTTCCCTCATTAAAATTGTCATTATTTTAGATAAATTAATAGTTGTCTTAAAATCCCCTAAGTTTGTCTTAAATTAAATAAATTTTTTACATTTATTTTATTTGGATTTGCATGTACATGGATTATTGATTTTAATTTAAAAATTGACCATTTAATCCTATGGAAAGTGGAACCTTGAAAGTTTTCCACTCTTCTTCACTTGTCCAAACCTCCTTACCATTTCTAACCATGTGGACACTTGTCCATCTCATGCTTGAGAGAGACTGAATCAACCTAAGCCCTTGATCTTTCAAAGAAATCTCAATCATTCATCCATCAATTCAAAATATTATAAATCTAACCCATCTTAGGCCATTTTCAAGAAATCAACGAATGCATGTAAATACTGCTAATTAGAGTAATTAAACATTTGGATCATGCAAGAAAATATCATGGACACATCAAAGGATTATTCAATTGCATAGTTTACATCAAAATATACCAAGATATGAACGCTTTTCATTACATCAATTGCATAGATTACCAATGGTTTGCACATTCACATAGAGGGGTTACTAATTTAATATATAAGAAATCAGCAATGATAACACATGAATACATTTAGAACATAAAAACCAAAGAGGTATTCTTCATTATCTTCTTGAAATTATACAATTCCAAAAACCCTTCTATACATAGCATGAAACTGAAAGTCCATAAAATTCTCTCAAAATTGTACTTAAAAGTTTCCTTTTTCAAAGTCCCCTTTACATTTGAAATAGCCTTTTATTTATAGGTTTTCGTGGATAACTACCTAATAACCACTTTATAACTACCTCAACTACCTTTACAATTTTGAGAGAAATAAAATAACTTTATTTAAGTTAGAAATCCCTCAAATTTTGTGCAAAGAAAGCTGATTTTCTAACTTTTAGGTACAATAAGTGACATAAGTCACTTTTACAAAAAGATAACTTGAAACTTATAACTCTTGAGAAAGAACAAGTTATATATTTTGTGTAGCAAATATTTGTGTTTTCTTCCAATTTAGGAATCATTTGTCCACTAGTAACTCAACCTTCAAGAACATGTACTCCAAATGCATCTATTAATTATACTTTATTTCCATAAATATAGAATTTTCTTGAATAGCAGGGTGACATGATCAAATATTGTGTACTCATTTTCATTGCCACCTTTTATATCTCATCAACCATCTTTGGAAGAATATTTTTCAATCACAAAATATCTTACACATTGTTCACACTTCTTCAAAATCCTTTTGACATAGTATGAAATGAGAAAAGTTGAACATTTTTTCTTGATAAACATATATATCCCCATATCTTGGCATTCTTGAAGAAAACTCTAGAACATGTGCCAAGCCTTAATTGTCCAATATGTCACAAGGTCCACTTTTTCCATTCACAAGTTCCTATTTGTGCATAATACCACATTTTGATGAAAACACAATGCTTTTCTTTGCCATCCCACTTTTCTTCATTATTTGGATAGACCACTGAGGATACATATATATTATCAATAGGACTAAAATAAAACCATGCTAGAACTTGGATGTCTTCTTCATTTAACTGTTTAATATAAGTTTGAACTTCCATTTTATTTTGGAGTCTCCAAGCTAGTCCTTCTCTACTCCCTCGACTCCCCCAAGCTTTACCAATGGAGTGAGCATGCATATATGGTCTACTTTAGTCATCTTAAGAAAGGATTTTGCAAAAAAATTCTATAGTAAATACACTTTACATTTATCACCAAGCTTGGTATGCATGATAATAAGGGACTTATATGATTACGATCTTTTGTCATTAAATTCATTTTCTATTTCTTTCAGAGGGTCCTATGCTTTCTTAATAAACCCCTCTTTGATATAAACGGTTGACAAGTTATTATATATAGATCAATTATATTTGAGTTTGTCATCAAATTTTTCATTCATCTAATGTTTTCTTCGGACTATGAAGGCCAACACAATTATTCATCCTAATTTCGTCAACAAATGAATTGATTCAAATATTATCAACCACCATATCTTGTATCAAAGATAGTACTTTCTATGACTCACCTAGTATCCTATAAAGAATCATCATGTTGATTGATGTATGGAGATGCCTTAATAATGCCTTCAAGCTCTAATTTCCTAAGAATATGGCGCTGCTTCCTCCGATCATCTAACACTATGTCAAAACTCAAATAAAATGCTTAACAAAAGTGACGTGTTTTAGTATAACACTCACATGTAACATTTGTTCAAATAGGTTGAAGGATTCCTTGCCACTTTCATTCATGGCATATTTAGTAGTCATTGTACTCCATGAAATCACATCACGTCGAGGCATTTTATCAAACAAACTTTCGCATTCTCTATGCCCACACATTTTGTATTCATGTCTTTCGGAGTATTTGTAACTACAATGCATGGCAACATTCCTCTATCATTCACGTTTTGATGGTTGTCCGTCTTCTATTCCAGCTTTCTCATTTCTATGCTAGCTGTGGTCATTATGTTCCACAGAATGACATCTCTTCGAGGCAATCTGTCAACTGGTTCATTTTCTCTATGTATACTTCACCATTTTGCACACGTCTTATAAAGCAAAGATCGAAACCAATCCCCTTACAACCGCAACTTCAATCCATACATTTGCTTGAAAGGCTCTGAAGCCTTGCAGCAAATCTGCCTCATGCTATCCTATGCTCACTACAACCCATTTTCTTTTAGAAACATTTAAGCAACAACTCATGTGCCTCATGCATACTTGCACATTTCATATAAATGTCTACCAAAGTGGTTAACAATTACATCATTTGACAATGTTCTTTTTTGTGATATTGCTATCAGGATTCAATTCAATTTATGAGTCAAAAATCATTAATCTATGTTTCATGAGTAGTGGTTCACAAGAATCCATTTCTAATCATAATGAATGATGCACTTAGCTCTCATTGCATCGTAGTTAAGCGTGTTTGAATTGGAGTAGTACTGGAATGGATGATCCTCGAAAGACCCAGTATGTTTCACCTCTGGGAACATCACCTAGATGCAATGAGTGCTAAGTGGACCCTTCATTATGATGAGAGATGAATTGTTGTTAACCACTACTCGTGAAACATGGTTCAATGAATTTGACTCATAAAACTACACGTTTGAATTTCCTCAAAGAACTTCCAGGCCTCATCAGATTTCTATTTTGTGCATATCCTGCAGTCATCGTTGTCCACGAGACTACACTTCTTTCAGGAATTTCGTTAAAGAGTTTCACAGCTTCCTCAACAAACCCATTCTGCATAAAAACATTGCAATTCTTGGTTGAACAACTTTAGGCCTCCCGCAAGAAATCCATGATGCGCAAACTCTGTAATCATCGTATTCCATGAGATCACGTCTCTTTGATGCATTTGAGAAAACACATCCTTAGCCTTCTATGCTCGTTAAAGAGACGTGACGAGTGGGCTGAAGGCCTGTTGCATTTGCTGGAAGAGCCAGTGCTTTGTGAGGAAAGCCCTGCGCTGCATAATCTAAAAATCATGACAATCCACGAGCATAAATACTTTGGTGTGTCCTCCACATTTAGTATGCAAATCAATAAGTAATTAGCAGTTTAGTGGAGAAATAATTTAGGAATTTGGGTTGAGGTGGGCTGTGGATTTTAGCAACTCAATTTTAGTCTTGTAGTGGGTTGTGAAATTCACACCTCACTTTTGCTTTTAAATTCAAATTGTGAAATTTCACAACCTAATTTTATTTATTTCTTTTATTTCCACTTTATTTCTCCATTAATTGCTTATTTTATTACTATTATATTCAAATAAGTAATTAATCAAACTTGAACATTGGGATTTAAATTGTGCCATTATATTTGCACACCTTCATGATCAATCATTGAGCAAATGTTACATCATGATTCAAAAATGTTTAATCCACAAAAATATGAAAAACCATCAACACATTGATCTAAGACCAATTTGCCTTTATGAAGCCATCGACAAAGAATTTGGCATAACTTTGGATTGGCTTTGTAGTTTTGGTCTTAAAAACAATATGATGAAACCTGCTGAGCTAAATTTTCCAACTCTTCTAAAAAATGTACATTTAATTGTTTTGTAATCCCGCAAAGTGAAAAATAGAAGCATTAATGTTTCACAACTTGTGAGGCACCATGACTTGGAAACCTTATGGACATTGGTTGAAATACCCCCTAGAAATGTTTCTATTGAAGGAATTTGCACTAGCTTATACCAATTTTTAAATTTAATTATTATTTTTGAGTTTCGCTAATCTTCGTCACTACAACCAATTTCGGACTTGAACAAATGAACTGCTTTATTCAACTTGACGAGATAAATTTGATCTTTGCATATAAAAAAAACTTAAAACACTTTGAAAATGATATGATTCAAATTGACATTGACAAGAGATCAAGATTCACAAATAAATTAGAAACGTGATTTTACATGATAAATACCTGAGGAAGACTTCATACATCATTTTGAAATAACTGATTTTTGAGTGAATGCCATCAAAAACTAAGACAACATGAAAGATTATTCCCACTAGTGATGCACTAGAAGAAGCTCATGGAAAAGAATCAAGGGGCTAAGCATAGGTTTCAATGTTAGAATTGAATATATATTTAATTCTCTTACCTATTCTTCAAGTTTTTTCTTCATTTCCTTCTCTATTTTAGTCCTTTCTAAAAGCTTGGAGGTAGACACTTGGAAGTTGTGAATATCACCTTCATGTGTAGATGGCCCGAGGTCTATTTAGGTAATGTTGTAATCTATCTTAATTACTTCATTATTATCAAATGTAGTCTCTATAGTTCCACATATTGATCATTAAAAATGCATCCAACATTAACCTAGAAGTAGTATGAGTAGGTTCTTTAGTTGAGGTGTCATTTGTAGCATCAAAAATAGGATCAACTATTTAGGTGTGATTTCTCCTTCTAAAAACTACCTCCTCAATCCATGGTAACGGTGATGGTGATGGAACTGGTTTATATTTGGGCGCTATTGGGGGGGGGGAGAATGGTCCTTAGGACTGAATGATCATTGGTGTTTATTGGTGGTGTTGAAGGAGGAGGAGAGGTTGGAGGAGATGAAAGAAGGGAAGGTGAATAAGGAGGAAAATAATAAATAGGAGATAGTGAAGGGGAGGAAGAGATGGAAGTAATAGGTATGGTTTCTAATCAAAAGGAATGTGAGATGCCTTCATCCTTTTTACTAGGTATCCTTTTTACTTATAGTTTGTTCTTTGGCTCTTGGCTCCCTCCATATTTTATCTTTCATTCAATCCTCATCTTTGGGTATTCATCATCACACCCTATACATGTGGTAGATTTTGACTAGAATATTCTACTATGTTACGTGGATAAGATGAGGATCCAACTTATTTCCTTCTTGCTATGTTATCTTTTGTGGGTGGCCCAGTGGAAATATGTTTAGTGGCATTTTATTCAACCACTTATCTTCTTTCTACAACACATATAATGTTCTTTCTCCAATCTCAGTCATTTATTTAATTTAACCTAGTTAATAAGTGTGAATCACTTCTTTTGAATTGAAGAGACATATACATTGAATCCAAAAAATTAGAGCCATCATCTTACACATTATTAATATCATATTGTTAGCCTCATTCAATATCTCCTTCCTTCATAATCATCTATATAATAATCCCAGTAATCCTCCAAATGAGTAATGTGATTATATTTTGGCCCAAGATGTAGGCGATCTCAAACATAATTTGTATTTTCAATGAAAAGTATTGTTCCATAAAAATGAAAGGTTGATCTTTGAAATACATCTCTCAATGTTTTGTGCATATGTAGAGGATTTACAAGTATATTAACTCAGGCTCAAGGGGAAGGGGTGCCTTGTTTTCTTTATTTATGTATGTTTCTTATTGATTGAGACCATTTATTTGCATACTTTAATGAGAATGAGGTAATCACATACATAGTGGGTTAAATTTTAAGGGAATTATTTAAACCATGTATTTTGAGGTATGTAAAATATTGGGTATTGAGTGAAATAACTACCATATTGAGTAATCAAGTGTGTTTCTTTAGGAGACATTCTAAGACCAATATCTCCATGCAATTTTCTCACAGTTAGTATAATGAAAGCATATATATAACTCTTCTAAATCCATTTTACTAATCTCGAGTTGAAGCTATGGGTAAAAATCATAAATTTACATGGTATTATCATAAAATCCCTAGGACTATAGACTGGGCCATGCCTTCATACTTGAAATATTATAGAATAGATATGAAGACATGTATATTAGTGTTATTTGTTTTGAATTTTACCATTTGGTCATGTATATTATCACTTAGTATCTTCCCCTAATAAAAAAAATTGAGAGAAATAAACTATGATAGTGATAAATTGACACATATAGTATTCAAAAGTTCTTATTTCTCTACTTCCCACTGCCATATTTAATAGGGAGATTATTTCATAGATAACCTCCTTAAAGAGTAACGTCTCCAAATTATTTAGAATTTGATATTTTCCCTTTTGTGGAAATTTTGACTAGTGCTCGAAAATAGTGGACAAGCATATATCTTTATTATCATGAAAGAATAAATTACCCTTTTCAACAATCATAAATACAAACTCATCTATTTGTGGTAATCTTAGGACGATACTAAGATATGGACCATTCAATTTAGGTAATAGCTTTTAATCAATGATATTGACTTCCCTAGTCTCTGGCTTATAGTGTCTCACATAAACAAGGACTAAATCTCTATATTTGTGGACACCCTAAATTCACTTCTAACTTCTTCATTCTAATTTCCCCTAAATTAATTAAATAAAATACTATTAATTAATTACCTTTACATAAGGGGCAGTGGGCCTAGCTCGATTGGATAAAGTACCCTATTGTAGGCAAGAGGTCACGAGGTCTAGTCTCCCCACCGTCTCCATGGTACTAGAGGGCATGTCACATTAGCGTCACTGGTCATGTGAAAAATGTTTACCAAATACACTATAGTTTATAGGGGGAGACTATAGATCCTGATTCCTATAGTCTAAAAACAATTACCTTTGCATAAATCCCTAGTCATTCCTTTAGAAATAATTAATTATATTTAACTAATTTGTTGAGAACTCAAGGTCATCTTACAGAAATATCATAAGAACATCAACATGCTCTTCAAAGATTTTAATTCCTTCAAATACACTACTACTATACCACAAAGCGTAAGCAGGCATAGTTAATTTCCTACATTAACCCTTATGAGAAAAGCACATGCAGATTTAACCAGATCCAACACCAACATAGACAACCATGAAAGATGAAACAAAAGACATGAACA
>VDFB02163176.1:12857-32813 GCA_007258455.2 Sequoia sempervirens
TTTGTGTTCATGTCTTTTGTTTCATCTTTCATGGTTGTCTATGTTGGTGTTGGATCTGGTTAAATCTGCATGTGCTTTTCTCATAAGGGTTAATGTAGGAAATTAACTATGCCTGCTTACGCTTTGTGGTATAGTAGTAGTGTATTTGAAGGAATTAAAATCCGAAGGCATGTTGATGTTCTTAGATATTTCTATCTAAGATGACCTTGAGTTCTCCAACAAATTAGTTAAATATAATTAATTATTTTTAAAGGAATGACTAGGGATTTATGCAAAGGTAATTTTTTTTAGACTATAGGAATCAGAATCTCTAGCCACCCCCTATAAACTATAGTGCATTTGGTAAACATTTTTCACATGACCGGTGACGCTAGTGTGACATGCCCTCTCATACCATGGGGATGGTGGGGAGACTAGACCTTGTGACCTCTTGCCTGCAATAGGGTAATTTATCCAATCGAGCTAGGCCCATTGCCCCTTATGCAAAGGTAATTAATTAAGAGTATTTTATTTAATTAATTTAGAGGAAATTAGAATGAAGAAGTTAGAAGTGAATTTAGGGTGTCCACAAATATAGAGATTTAGTCCTTGTGTATGTGAAACACTACAAGCCAAAGACTAGGGAAGTCAATATCATTGATTAAAAGCTATTACCTAAATTGGATGGTCCATATCTTAGTATCATCCTAAGATTACCACAAATAGATAAGTTTGTATTTATGATTGTTGAAAAGGGTAATTTCTTCTTTCATGATAATAAAGATACATGTTTGTCCACTATTTTCAAGCACTAGTCAAAATTTCCACAAAAGGGAAAATATCAAATTCTAAATAATTTAGAGAGGTCACTCTTTAAGGAGGTTATCTATGAAATAATCTCCCTATTAAATATGGTAGTGGGAAGTAGAGAAATAAGAACTTTTGAATACTATATGTGTCAATTTATCACTATCATAGTTTATTTCTCTCAATTTTTTTTATTAGGTGAAGATACTAAGTGATAATATACATGATCAAATGGTAAAATTAAAAAAAAAAAACACTAATATACATGTCTTCATATCTATTCTATAATATTTCAAGTATGAAGGCATGTCCCAGTCTATAGTCCTAGGGAGTTTATGATAATACCATGTAAATTTACGATTTTTACCCATAGCTTCAACTCGAGATTAGAAAAAGGGATTTAGAAGAGTTATATATATTCTTTCATTATACTAATTGTGAAAAAATTTCATGGAGATATTGGTCTTAGAATGTCTCCTAAAGAAACACACTTGATTACTCAATATGGCAGTTATTTCATTCAATACACTATATTTTGCGTACCTCAAAATACATGGTTTAAATAATTTCCTTAAAATTAACCCACTATGTATGTGATTAACTCATTTTCAATAAGGTATGCAAATAAATGGTCTCAATCAATAAGAAACATACATAAATAAAGAAAACAAGGTACCCCTTCACCTTGAGCCTGAGTTAATATACTTGTAAATCCTCTACATATGCACAAAACATTGAGAGATGTATTTCAAACATCAACCTTTCATTTTTATGGAACAATACTTTTCATTGAAAATACAAATTTTGTTTGAGATCGCCTAGATCTTGGGCCAAAATATAATCACACTACTCATTTGTAGGATTATTGAGATTATTATATAGATGATTATGAAGGAAGGAGATATTGGATGAGGCTAACAATACAATATTAATAATGTGTAAGATGATGGCTCTAATTTTTTGGATTCAATTTATATGTCTCTTCAATTCAAAAGAAGTGACTCACACCTATTAACTAGGTTAAAATAAATAAATGACTGAGATTGGAGAAAGAACATTATATGTGTTGTAGAAAGATGATAAGTGGTTGAATAAAATGCCACTAAACATATTTCCACTAGGCCACCCACAAAAGATAACATAGCAAGAAGGAAGAAATAAGTTGGATCCTCATCTTATCCACCTAACATAGTAGAATATTCTATCATGTCAAAATCTACCACATGTAGAGGGTGTGATGATGAATACCCAAATACGAGGATTGAATGAAAGATAAAATATGGAGGAAGCCAAGAGCCAAAGAACAAACTATAAGTAAAAAGGATACCTAGTAAAAATGATGAAGGCATCTCTCACATTCCTTCTGATTAGAAACCATAGGTTACTTCCATCTCTTCCTCCCCCTCACTATCTCCTATTTATTATTTTCCTCCTTATTCACCTTCCCTTCTTTCATCTCCTCCAACCTCTCCTCCTCCTTCAACACCACCAAGAAACAACAATGATCATTCAATCCTAAGGACCACTCCCCCCCCCATAGCACCCAAATATAAACTAGTTCCATCACCATCACCATCACCATCACCATGGATTGAGGAGGTAGTTTTTAGAAGGAGAAATCACACCTAAATAGTTAATCCTAGTTTTGATGCTACAAATGACACTTCAACTAAAGAACATGCTCATACTACTTCTAGGTTGATGTTGGATGCATCTTTTAATGATCAATATGTGGAACTATAGAGACTACATTTGATAATAATGAAGTAATTAAGATAGATTACAACATTACCTAAATAGACCTTGGTCTATCTACACATGAAGGTGATATTCACAACTTCCAAGTGTCTACCTCCAAGCTTTTAGAAAGGACTAAAATAGAGAATGAAATAAAGAAGAAACTTGAAGAATAGGTAAGAGAATTAAATATATATTCAATTCTAACATTGAAACCTATGCTTAGCCCCTTGATTCTTTTCCATGAGCTTCTTCTAGTGCATCACTAGTGGGAATAATCTTTCATGTTGTCTTAGTTTTTGATGGTATTCACTCAAAAATCAGTTATTTCAAAATGATGTATGAAGTCTTCCTTAGGTGTTTATCATGTAAAATCACGTTTCTAATTTATTTTTGAATCCTGATCTCTTGTCAATGTCAAATTTGAATCATATCATTTTCAAAATGTTTTAAGTTTTTTTTTATATGCAAAGATCAAATTTATCTCGTCAAGTTGAATAAAGTAGTTCATTTGTTCAAGTCTGAAATTAGGTGTAGTGACAAAGATTAGCGAAACTCACAAAAAAATAATTAAATTTGAAAATTGGTGTAAGCTAGTGCAAATTCCTTCAATAGGAACATTTCCAGGGGGTATTTCAACCAATTTCCATAAGATTTCCAAGTCATGGTGCCTCACAAGTTGTGAAACATTAATGCTTCTATTTTTCTGCCCGAGGATTAAAAACAATTAAATGTACATTTTTAGAAGAGTTGGGAAAATTTAGCTCATTGGGTTTCATCATATTGTTTTAAGACCAAAACTACAAAGCCAATCCAAAGTTATGCCAAATTCTTTGTCAGAAGCTGCAAAGGCAAATTGGTCTTCCCGATGATGTGTTGATGGTTTTTCATATTTTTGTGGATTAAACATTTTTGAATCATGATGTAACATTTGCTCAATGATTGATCATGAAGGTGTGCAAATATAATGGCACAATTTAAATCCCAATGTTCAAGTTTGATTAATTACTTATTTGAATATAATAAGTAATAAAATAAGCAATTAATGGAAATAAAGTGGAAATAAAAGAAATAAAATAAAAATTAGGTTGTGAAATTTCACAATTTGAATTTAAAAGCAAAGTGAGGCTGTGAATTTTCACAGCCCACTACAAGACTAAAATTGAGTTGCTAAAATCCACAAGCCCACCTCAACCCAAATTCTAAATTATTTCTCCACTTAAACTGCTAATTACTTATTGATTTGCATACTAAATGTGGAGGACACTTGCAAAAGTATTTATGCTCGTGGATTGTCATGATTTTTAGATTATGCAGCGCAGGGCTTTCCTCACAAAGCACTGGCACTCTTCCAGCAAATGCAAACAACAGGCCTTCCAGCCCCTCGTCACGTCTCTTTAACGAGCATAGAGAAGGCTAAGGATGTGTTTTCTCAAATGCATCAAAGAGATGTGATCTCATGGAATACGATGATTACAGGATTTGCGCATCATGGATTTCTTGCGGAGGCCCTAAAGTTGTTTAACCAAGATTGCAGGATTGCAGGGTTTATGCAGAATGGGTTTGTTGAGGAAGCTGTGAAACTCTTTAACGAAATTCCTGAAAGAAGTGTAGTCTCGTGGACAACGATGACTGCAGGATATGCACAAAATAGAAATCTGATGAGGCCTGGAAGTTCTTTGAGGAAATTCAAACGTGTAGTTTTATGAGTCAAATTCATTGAACCATGTTTCACGAGTAGTGGTTAACAACAATTCATCTCTCATCATAATGAAGGGTCCACTTAGCACTCATTGCATCTAGGTGATGTTCCCAGAGGTGAAACATACTGGGCCTTTCGGAGATCATCCATTCCAGTACTACTCCAATTCAAACACAACTTCTGATGCAATGAGTGCTAAGTGCATCATTCATTATGATTAGAAATGGATTCTTGTGAACCACTACTCATGAAACATAGATTAATGATTTTGACTCATAAGATTGAATCCTGATAGCAATATCACAAAAGAACATTGTCAAATGATGTAATTGTAACCACTTTGGTAGACATGTATATGAAATGTTTCTAAAAGAAAATGGGTTGTAGTGAGCATAGGATATGCATGAGGCAGATTTGCTGCAAGGCTTCAGAGCCTTTCAAGCAAATGTATGGATTGAAGTTGCGGTTGTAAGGGGATTGGTTTCGATCTTTGCTTTATAAGACGTGTGCAAAATGGTGAAGTATACATAGAGAAAATGAACCAGTTGACAGATTGCCTCGAAGAGATGTCATTCTGTGGAACATAATGACCACAGCTAGCATAGAAATGAGAAAGCTGGAATAGAAGACGGACAACCATCAAAACGTGAATGATAGAGGAATGTTGCCATGCATTGTAGTTACAAATACTCCGAAAGACATGAATACAAAATGTGTGGGCATAGAGAATGCGAAAGTTTGTTTGATAAAATGCCTCGACGTGATGTGATTTCATGGAGTACAATGACTACTAAATATGCCATGAATGAAAGTGGCAAGGAATCCTTCAACCTATTTGAACAAATGTTACATGTGAGTGTTATACTAAAACACGTCACTTTTGTTAAGCATTTTATTTGAGTTTTGACATAGTGTTAGATGATCGGAGGAAGCAGCGCCATATTCTTAGGAAATTAGAGCTTGAAGGCATTATTAAGGCATCTCCATACATCAATCAACATGATGATTCTTTATAGGATACTAGGTGAGTCATAGAAAGTACTATCTTTGATACAAGATATGGTGGTTGATAATATTTGAATCAATTCATTTGTTGACGAAATTAGGATGAATAATTGTGTTGGCCTTCATAGTCCGAAGAAAACATTAGATGAATGAAAAATTTGATGACAAACTCAAATATAATTGATCTATATATAATAACTTGTCAACCGTTTATATCAAAGAGGGGTTTATTAAGAAAGCATAGGACCCTCTGAAAGAAATAGAAAATGAATTTAATGACAAAAGATCGTAATCATATAAGTCCCTTATTATCATGCATACCAAGCTTGGTGATAAATGTAAAGTGTATTTACTATAGAATTTTTTTGCAAAATCCTTTCTTAAGATGACTAAAGTAGACCATATATGCATGCTCACTCCATTGGTAAAGCTTGGGGGAGTCGAGGGAGTAGAGAAGGACTAGCTTGGAGACTCCAAAATAAAATGGAAGTTCAAACTTATATTAAACAGTTAAATGAAGAAGACATCCAAGTTCTAGCATGGTTTTATTTTAGTCCTATTGATAATATATATGTATCCTCAGTGGTCTATCCAAATAATGAAGAAAAGTGGGATGGCAAAGAAAAGCATTGTGTTTTCATCAAAATGTGGTATTATGCACAAATAGGAACTTGTGAATGGAAAAAGTGGACCTTGTGACATATTGGACAATTAAGGCTTGGCACATGTTCTAGAGTTTTCTTCAAGAATGCCAAGATATGGGGATATATATGTTTATCAAGAAAAAATGTTCAACTTTTCTCATTTCATACTATGTCAAAAGGATTTTGAAGAAGTGTGAACAATGTGTAAGATATTTTGTGATTGAAAAATATTCTTCCAAAGATGGTTGATGAGATATAAAAGGTGGCAATGAAAATGAGTACACAATATTTGATCATGTCACCCTGCTATTCAAGAAAATTCTATATTTATGGAAATAAAGTATAATTAATAGATGCATTTGGAGTACATGTTCTTGAAGGTTGAGTTACTAGTGGACAAATGATTCCTAAATTGGAAGAAAACACAAATATTTGCTACACAAAATATATAACTTGTTCTTTCTCAAGAGTTATAAGTTTCAAGTTATCTTTTTGTAAAAGTGACTTATGTCACTTATTGTACCTAAAAGTTAGAAAATCAGCTTTCTTTGCACAAAATTTGAGGGATTTCTAACTTAAATAAAGTTATTTTATTTCTCTCAAAATTGTAAAGGTAGTTGAGGTAGTTATAAAGTGGTTATTAGGTAGTTATCCACGAAAACCTATAAATAAAAGGCTATTTCAAATGTAAAGGGGACTTTGAAAAAGGAAACTTTTAAGTACAATTTTGAGAGAATTTTATGGACTTTCAGTTTCATGCTATGTATAGAAGGGTTTTTGGAATTGTATAATTTCAAGAAGATAATGAAGAATACCTCTTTGGTTTTTATGTTCTAAATGTATTCATGTGTTATCATTGCTGATTTCTTATATATTAAATTAGTAACCCCTCTATGTGAATGTGCAAACCATTGGTAATCTATGCAATTGATGTAATGAAAAGCGTTCATATCTTGGTATATTTTGATGTAAACTATGCAATTGAATAATCCTTTGATGTGTCCATGATATTTTCTTGCATGATCCAAATGTTTAATTACTCTAATTAGCAGTATTTACATGCATTATTGATTTCTTGAAAATGGCCTAAGATGGGTTAGATTTATAATATTTTGAATTGATGGATGAATGATTGAGATTTATTTGAAAGATCAAGGGCTTAGGTTGATTTTGGTCTCTCAAGCATGAGATGGACAAGTGTCTACATGGTTAGAGAAATGGTAAGGAGGTTTGGATAATCGAAGAAGAGTGGAAAACTTTCAAGGTTCCACTTGCCATAGGATTAAATGGTCAATTTTTAAATTAAAATCAATAATCCATGTACATACAAATCCAAATAAATAAATGTAAAAACATTTATTTAATTGAAGAGGAACTTAGGGGATTTTTAGACAACTATTAATTTGTCTAAAATAATGACTATTTTAATGAGGAAAAGGGGGAAATACTAATTTAATTTAATTAATATATGTGGTGATGAATATTAATTAAATAATGCAATACTATTTAATTAACATTAGAGATGAGGGAATATTAATTAAATAATAATTTATTATTTAATTAATGGAAGTGTTAAAATTGGGGTAATTTAATGGGAAATGGTAAGCAATTTAGAAGAAATAGTGAAATAAAAAAAGAGCCAATTTTAGGTGTTTCATTTTGCCCCTCTTTGAAATAATATTTATTTCAAAAAAAAATGTAGGCCACTTGAAGAAAAATGGATAGAAGAAGATCCCCCAATCGATGGATGAAAAATAGATGAAAGATGATGATGTGATGATGCCCCCTTGAGAGGTCATATGAGCAAAAAAAATCCATGAGAATTGTTGAAAGAAGAAAATGATGGAAATGGAAAGATGACAAAAAATCATGAAGAATGGAAGAAAACAAAGAAGCAAGAATGAAGAAATGGGGGAAGAAAAGGTGCCTAGGGGGTAGAAACAACTCATTTTCACCCTAACCTATAGTGAATTTGAGAAGAGAAGAAGAGAGGAACAAAGCAATGGAGGTGTGTGTGTCAGTTATAGAGCATTAGGCAGATTGAGTGAGGAAATATGGGTGAACACAAGGAGCAGTTGGATAGGTATTGAAACTTGAACCATGCCTTTAGAGCTAGTTTAAGGTCATTAATGAGGGGGGAAAGAAAATGTGAAACACATCCACTGAGCATAATTTGGTGGTTGCATTGGGAAATAAGTGGATGCATCAAAAAGGGGTGAATGCAAAGAACTTTAGTGAATTCATGTAAGATTTAGGTGAATACACCAAAAATAAGTGGATGGGTAGAAAAAGGGGTTGATTCATAAATTTTCATCAGATGTGTTGGAAATTGACTAATGGGTAGAAAAAGGGTGAGTCTATTTAAATAGTGGATACACTCTATGTTTTAGTAGATTCGTTGAGGAGGAAAAAAGGAAACTGGGGAAGAGAAGGGAGAATTTTTGGTTTTTTAGTTGAATGGGATATATGATAGGTTGATGAATGCTTATTATGTGAAAATATGACCAAGGCCATGGAGACATGTGGGAGTGACAATCGATAATTTTATCATTGATGAGGGATTCAAAGATGATTCAAAGATGTAGATTGGGATCTGATATCGACATGTGGATTGTACTACATGGCTTAAAGATTATAGTTATTTGAGCACACAAGATTATGTTCACAACGTTGATGGAAAGATGGTGATAATAGGTGACCATGTTTCATCTTCCAACAAAGGGAAACCACACCGAATTGGAGGATGTATGGAACATTTTGTGACTATCAATTAGGTGCCAATTGATATATACCTTGACCACATATGCAAATGTCTTATTGACTGACTATTTGGGAGAGAAGATGTACCACATACGAGGTTACAAATAGACATACATGGATTTCAAGGTTAAATTCTAGATATGAAAGTGGTGATGGTGGCTCTTGTCAATGGAATATTGTTGCCTGACAATGGTGTGAATAATTTTCTAATGGATTGGTTGATTGTGTAACAAATATATTAGAGCATAAAACATGTTTGCAAGGAGAGCTTGTATGTTGGCCCACTTATACAAGAATATTCATATGGTGGTGAATAGATAAGGGGTCAGTATAGGGCATGTTACCCTTCTGTAGGTCAAGGATTAGGGGCCACAAATAGATAGATGAGATATAGCTAAGGGATGGAAAGGTTTATTTAGTCATATGGGATCCACATAGTGACATGGACAATTTAGGGACCATTGTAGCCTATTAGACATGGTGGGGAGCACATCATTCATTACATTGTGTGCACTATATTAGAGAGGGATGAAAGATAGGATATGGGTGACAATGCAAGAGGTGTGAACACAAGGAAAGAATCACAAAGAAGTAGGAGGGGTTGGAGGTTGAGATAAAGGGAGAGTAGGAGGAGTAGTGCAAAGAGGTGGTAGGGGTGGTAGTGTTTGTTGGGGTTGTGGGATAGGTAGAGGTAGATAACGAGATATATGATATTTGAGGAGATAGAGGAGGAGGTGATGGAGATGAGCAATGATGAGAGTAGGATCTCGGGGTCATTGATCTCAAAGACCTTAGGAGAGATGGAGGTAGATATTCTAGCATGGGGATCACTAGGTGATGGACATGGATATGATGAGGGAGTGCAGGAGGTGGAAGAAGAAATACAAGTACAAGGAAAACCATAGGGAGAGGGTAGAGAGTACATGGGTGATAGGAATGAGTTGGAGACCTAGTTAGAAACAACTTGAGTTAGCTAGATGTTATGCAAATGGAGAGGGAAAATAACAAGTAGATAGAGACACCCTATAGGTTGAATGAGATAGCTTCATGATAGAATGATATGTATGGTAGGTGGAGAGGGATGGATTGATGGTATATGTACAAATGGTAGAGGTGGATTCAACCAAAGTACAAGAGAGATATGGCTAGGAGATTGGTATAGCAATAGGGTTTACTAAATGTACTGCAAGAGGTGATGAGAGCGTATAGGGAGGAATTGAAAACTATGTGGGAGGTTTCATATTATAGATCGCTTTATGAGGATATGGTTCCTATAGGACATAGATCTCAGAGCTATGTAGAGAATACACATCCATGGGTCTCAGGATCAAAGAAGTTAGGGGGCTCAATGTCCATGGGGCCACTTCAAGGAGTACCACCACCAACATAAGGTGTTGGACCATCATGACCACCATCGTGCTTGGTGCATTAGAGGAGTCTAGTCATAGATAACCATAGATATATGGATGTGTATATGGATTTTGGATGCTCTAAAAAGTGATTATATATATAACATATTTTTTATGTGGATAAGATATAGTGTATATTGGCATTGATGATATAAATGAGATGACATTGTGATTGTTATCTTATGGTTATGATTATGTTTATTTATGTGATATGCATGGACATATGCACAGGTTTATTTTTGTTTTATGTTATGATGATGTATGTATGACATAGATGTTTATATAAATGATGTATGGATGTAGAGATATAGATGATTATGCTCTAAGATATGTTATAGATGTATGTAGCCTAGGATTATATATATATTAGATTTGATTTTATGTATATATGGATATTTTTAATTCACGTATGAATGGTTGTGGACAAATTAGTGATGTATAATAATGTAATGGAATAGATGCACTAATTTTATATGGTATAAATGAATTTAATGGATATATGATATTTTGAGATGGATAAATGATAATGACTAAAAATGATTGGAAACCTAACATGTGTGAAGTGGATGCATGCAAAATATTCAAATTAAAACTATATATCAAGATATTATTGATGATGCAGATAGATGAAAGAGGAAGAAGGACATGGATAATAATCAAGTGCACATGAATTGAAGAATCAAAAAATCAAGTGAAGTGAAATATACTACTAAATATGAGTGGAAAAATATTCAGCATAAATATTTTCTTAATTTGGGATGTATAGTTTCAACCCAAACCCTATTGAAAATATTGTGTACAATTTTTTTATACTAGTCTCAAGTAGGACCAAGGGGGAATGTGGGACCATGACAAGAGATGGAAAGGAAATAGGAATAAGATGGGGTGATCAAATAAATGCATAGAAAAACTATAATATATGGTGATTACTTAATTGTATATAGCAAGAGATATTAAGCATCTGGGTATAAGGCACGAAGATGATGATGTATCCCATGCATAGGACTGAATCAAAAAGAAATAAATAAGTGGTTTCTTCATCACAAAACAAATCTTGGAACAATAATTATGGGGGTACATGATGAAAAAAAATAACAGGTAGAAGGATAGCCTAGTACCATACACAAAATTTTATGGCCTTGGTTGCTCTGATACATAGGACAACCAAACAAAAATAGCACTCAAAAAATAAGAAAGATCACGCCCCTATTTTAAACCATAAAAAGCATACCATGATATGAATAATCATAGAAACCGTGGTGTTAGAACAAGTAAACTAAAAAAGAAACAAAATATGATCAAGAAAATCAATAACAACAATCAAGTAACCATGCATAATTATTCATTTTTCTAGGGATAGGATGGATGGTGCCTAATATGGAGAATGATAAAGGCCGATGGGGGTGGAAATAGAAAGGAAAAAATTTCATAATGTGTGCATGTGATCAAGGTTCTTAAGGATGTACTTGAGGTATAATACATGTAATTAGCCAATTAAGTGGTCAAATGGATGATTTTGTATTATGTAATGGTTGTCTTGTGTAGATTTCTTGTTCCTTGATATTATGATTATCATGTAGTGGTATAGGGTACAATTGGATGTAACCATGTGTGAGGACTTACTATCACTTTCCATCCCACCCTATATTACCCTATCTTCTCCATCCTATCTTTTCTTGGTTGTAATGGTACATGAATGATATATCCATATTGTTGACATGAAAGGCATTGTTTGACATACTAACATGTAGATCATGCTCCATCGTAGGAAAAAATACCCTGTTCAAAGGAAATTTTTAGCTAGTACCATTCCAGTAGTATGTTCCACACAAATACCATCATGTACTTATAATATGAGGTTAGCTTCTATTGTGTTTAAACATCACAATAAAGAACCATCATATCCTTGACCTTAAAGTGTATCTCCTAGGAGTGTATAAAGAGATGCAAATTGGATAAAGGAATTGCATTGGTTATGTGTGATATAGGGTGGAATATTTTGATCATGAAGATAGGATTAAATATCATGATACCAAGGGGATTCAGGACCAAAAATCTCATAGACCATCTCAAAATATAGTACATCACACGTTGTAATTAGAAGTTGTTCCACTAAAAACTCACACCTCTAACTATCTTGTGGCATCTCTAAAAAACATAAACGGTATCCATGGCATCATCAACTTTGTTGTTGAGATGAGAAACTTTCTCAAACTGAATACATTGGTCATGAACTTTGTGAAACTATCTACCATACATGTGTGTAGGGAAGAAGCTTATCATTTTTTGTTTAATACTCATTGTGTACTAGTTTGATTATAAGTTGAGAATATTCATAGACTTGTGGCTAAGTGATGTTACATTGGATGGCCATTTTTAGTCCTATGATTAAGGCTTCATACTTTTCCATGTTATTGATGTAAGGAAAAGCTAACCTAAAATCCTTTGGTATGAAGTCACCTTTTGGAGTGACAAATAGGATACCTTCCCTAGAACCATGTTGTATATAGGACCCATAAAAATAGAGCTTCCATAGTATTTCCTCATTTACCATGAAGATTGAATCATTAGTAAAATGTGTTACAAAGTATGTGAATATATAAGAGGATCCTCCAGTAATTAATCTACAACAAGTTGACCTTTAATGGCTTTTTCGGTCTGTTAGGACTCAAATCTAAAGTTCTCCTTTTTCCCGAGTCCTTTTCCTTTTGTGTCTTAGCCCTATTTTTCCAAGCTTGTAACTGATCTAATAAATTGAGTTAGGGGTGGTATTTTGTCAAATTTTCTTTGTATAATTTGGTAGAGAATAAAAAATTAAGCTTAGTTTCCTTTTGAAGTTTTGTTAAATATGTTAAGGATTGAAAATTATGCTCATGTAGGTTTTATCCAAGCATTTGGTTTAGTCCATTTGATCCACAATGTTCTATCTTGTTGAATTTCTCTACAAATGTCCAATTATATTTTTTTCCTACAAAGGTATTAATATTAAAAATTGACTAAGTATTGGCTTTTTGGAAATCCATATTCCATATGAAGTTCACCTCTTTTCTATTTTCTATCCAGTTCACTTGGAATTTCCCATTTGTAGAAAAGGTATGCTCATCTGAAACTTTGTGGGTATTTCCATGTGAACCAACCCATTCCACATGATAACCATTCTTCCACATTATCCACTTGAACAACACTTTATCGAAGACACATTTTCAAATTGGATAAGCAAAGGTTTTGTGAGTCGATGAACCTCATCTTCCCACCTGGTGATGTCATCTTTTCTTTTGTAGTCTTTTTCAAGTGAACTTATCATTTCATGTGCAATTTTTTGGTTCACTTCATTTCCTCCATGTCTCCTTTATGGAATTTCCACTTCCATCTAAACTTCACCTTCCCAAATTCCTTCTTCCAGTTTATATGTCTTTTTTTGCAAACTCAATCCACTTCGCTTTTCCACACCCATATGATGTCATGTTGATGTTATCCCACCTTGCTTACATCATGTTGATGTCACCATTTTCAGAGTTCCACAATTTATCTAAATCCCACCATACTAGCACCATCTTCGTTGAAATCACTTGTGGGATTTCCTATCTAATCTAGATATGTTTAACTTGGTGAATGTACTTGGTTTTTCTGCGTGTTCGACTTGGAGGTCGATTGTCTGCAACAACTCAATGGAGCCATCTAGCCCACATGGAGTTTTTAAATATCAAAATTCTATCTGAACGGATTGTGGGTGTTTCCATTTGAAATTTCTATATATTGAAAGGTATTGATGCAATTATAGATGAACTTCTCACATAAAGGACCTTGCAGGGATTTGCTACTAAACCAGATTGGATCCAATGACTATGAAAGTTGTGTATTCATCCAGATGGCCTTTGAAGGCCCACATTATATTTTTTTTAGATGCATATGAGTTTTTTGCACTTGAATGATCTAAGTGTCATGTTTTGGGCCTATGATTATGTTTTAGATGATTTCCTACGTAAATCAAAGAGTTGTTGGTACTTTTATAATAACTAGGAATTAATGGCATGATGTCATGGTGGTGTTTTGGTGCTTGAGGTGTTCACTTACAAGTTTCAAAATAAAAGCTACCATTATGGTTGGGCACACCTTTTTTTTCATCTACCTACATTAATGGCACCACTCCCTCAGCCACCAGAAGTTATTACAAAGGTCATCTATTGATCTGACACATCTATTTTGGGGGGAATGTTCCTTAGGAATTGATTTGGTGCTACTATAGCGATCCATTTTAGGTTTTACCCTATAAATTGGTATTATTGGAATTTCTTCTATCTTTTTCATTGATTAGACAGTATAAGAGAATAGAGAAATAATCAGAAGATGCAAAAAATCAAAGAATAGTTATAGGGGCGCATTGGTTCCGACATACTATTATGAGAATGTTGTAATATCATTTACTATTTTATGTCACCATTATTGTATATGTAAACTCAAAGAATATATTAAATCTGACATGTTTTCTCTAGCATATTTGCTACTATGAGTGTAATCATAACTAGAGGAAATTGACAGGATTGTGATTTTATTGCACAAGTTACAATAGCTCTATTATGTGATTGCATATGAGTTTGGGTAGTTTAGTAATGGATAACTAAGTAGATAACATTGTTGATGGTATTCATTGGAACTTTAGATAAGCAAATCACTTCCAGTTTATTTTCTAGTGTCTTCTTTATTGTTGATTGTGACTTTGTTGCCCAAGAGTAGGCATTAGTATCTTGTGTGTGCTCCAGTCATCTATAAACAAAACAAAATTCATAAAATCATTTCTTTTTAGTTCTATTTCATGATTTTATGATATCATTGTTTGCAAGGAATAAAAGAAACCATTATTTGTAAATCATGAAGCTCACTCCTCCTTGTATTAGTTTTCAGGGTTTATTATCAAATATATAGGAGTTATTGGTAGCTAATATGTTGAGTCTAGTGACAATCTTTGGGGCTAACTAGATAGGTTGTGTTTAGCTATCATTTACATTATTTTTATTTATCTTAATGGATTTTAATACCTATTCAAGTATACTCCTAGGAATACCCCCTAAATTTAAGTTGAGATCAAAGTGCAGAAGATAAAAGGTACTCTTGTTGAGTTGGCTTAGAATCCTCCATCATTCTATTGATGAACTATTTTAGTCACCTAATGAAAACCATGGCCTTGTGAGTATAATTTGTTCTAGGAAGTGGAGCAGTGATTTTGAGACCTAACATGCTCCATATATTTGATATCAAATTTTATAAGCAACATGACCCACTTCACCATTTGTTGTATAAGGGAAATCCCTGCGAGGAGGTATTTGAGTGGATCTACTTTGGAAATGAGTTTTATTTGATGACTAAGAGTTTAATGGCAATTTTTTTGAGAGATAAATACTATAGTTAAACATTTTTTTTCATGGGAGCATAATTAAGCTCATATCCCACCCAAGTGTGACTAATGTATTATATTTCTCTTTCCTTTCCAAATTCATCATGTGATATGTTGGAAATACCCCTAGTACCATTGATGTTGTAGATATATATAGTAAAAGATATTTTTCTAGAATAGGAAGCATAAGCATAGGTGGTGTCACTTGATACTCTTTGATTTTATCAAAATACTATTGAAATGAAACATTCTTGCATAGTAAGTGAGAGAATGGTTGACACTTGTATGCTAGTTGTGCAATAAACCATCAGACGGCCTAAAGCTTACCTTGAAGACTATGCAGATGCAAGATTGTCTTATGTGGAGGAATTTTTATTATGGACTTAATCTTTGATGGATTGACCTTTATTCCTTTTCACGAAATGATGAAGCCCAATAGATTGCAAAAGGCGACATCAAAAACATACTTCTTAAGATTAATTTGTAAGTTTGATATTGTGTGAGGTAATCAAATATGCATTCAAGGACTTGAGGATGGTCTTCTCTTATCTTGTATTTTCCTAGGAAATCATCCATATAATATTCCATGATTTCATGGAGTAGATCACGAAACATAACTATAGTTGTTCTTTTATTAGTAGATCCTACATTCTTAAGGAAAAAGGGCATTAATGGTGATAAAAAGTTCCCCAAGGAGTAATAAAGGTTGTTTTATGTTGATCCTCTATGGCTATGTGAATATGATTGTATCCTAAAAACTGTCTATAATGAATAACATTATATGGCCAACTATAATATCTACAATGATGTAGATGTTGGGTAATGGAAATTAATCCTTGGGGCATGCTTTGTAGAGATATTTAAAATTTGTACAAACATGAATGTGCCTAGTTACATTGGAAACTAGTACAATATTAGATACCCATTGTAGATAATCAATTAGATGGATGAAGCATACCTCAAGTAGTTTTTGTAATTATGTTTTGATCAAGAGGGTAATTTGTGGAAGCATCTTCTTTAGCTTTTTCTTGACAAGATTTGCATTGGGATACACAACCAAGGATGGATCTAACCCAGGCATGCGAACATAGGACCATGTGAATTTATTGCATAAACCTTTTAGAGGATAGATGAGATATTTTATTTTGATTAGATGAGAGGGAATCATCCATATATTTGATTTTAGGTTCTTCTTCTATGCTTAAATTGATGTCCTAGGTTTCTTTCATTAGGATTATATATATTTCTATCCTTTTTTGGATCTATGAGGGGAAGATTGAGTTCCTCATCCTCTAGTGCCTCACGGAGGTTTTCACCATAATATACTTCCTTTATTTTTACTTTTTTCTAGATCTGATAGCACCTCAAAGGTTTTAATTTTTTAGCACTTGGAATACAAAATTCCAAGACACTTTGTCATAATCTTTAGAGATTTCCTATATAAAAACCATACCATAGGTGTTACTCCTATCCATTGAATGCATTATTTCATGAGTGGAAACAACAACATCAAGGATTTGGCGACCAAGCATGAATCCTTTATGGAAACCATTGATCATTTTTCCCAAAAGAGTTCTTAACCTATTCACAAGAATTTTGGAGAAGATATTATAAACAACATTAGAGAGGTTGATAGGCCTGAAGTCAGGCAATTTTTGAAGGTTGGGATTTTTAGGGACAATAGAAATGAAATTATTATTTAGATGTTTTAGCAATTTCTCTAATATAAATAAGTTATTAGCTACAAGGAAAATACCCACCCCAATAATATCCTAAAACTCTTGGGAAAATGTAGGGGTGAACCCATCAGTCCCAGGTTCCTTAAAGTCCCTCATCAAGAAAGTAGCAGTCCTAACTTCCTCCATAGAAATAAGCCTTAAAAGAAGAGCATTTTCTTCCTTGGATAAAGTTGTAGGGATGTTGTCCAACATCTAATCTTCTAACCCAGAAGAATAGTTAGTATCCAATTCCATCATAGTAGATTGTTCAAGTACTCAAAAGCTATCTTTCCAACCTATTCATTAGAATTACCCATAAATCCATTTTCATCAACAAGTATGGAGATAGAGATCCTCTGCATGTGCTTTAAAGAAAATAAATGGAAAAAGATATCCTATCCTCCTCTTTAAGCCGTTGGATTTTGGATTTTTTTCAAAATATTTCCTCTTTTTAAAAGTATTAGCCCAATCAAGGCATAAATCATTCTCAGCTTGGCATGTTTCCTCAACTATATTTCCACTATCCATTTTTATCTGAATATCCTTAAGTTTTGTAGATAGAGTTTTCTTGTGATCTAAAACATCACCAAAGATCAGTCTATTCCATCATTTCACTTTATTTTTAATGTTATTAAGTTTTTGATTCACCTTATACATGGTATAACCTTGAATGGGGATACTCCACCACTTAAAGATACAATCCATGAAGTTAGGATGTAAATCCCACATGATCCCATATCTAAATGAGAATGGCCCAATAGGAGTACTATCTTTCTAATCTAGTAGTGGTGGGTTGTGGTTTGAAACAGTTCTAGGTAAAGAAAAAAGGTTAAAGTTTATGATAAAGCCCCAATTAGGATAGACTAGAAAATAGTCCATTTATCCTATTAGTCCATGTGAATAGTTGTTGGAAATAGGATGCCATTTAATTGCAATCCTAAACACTATTTATTTCATGTATCTCCTAAGTCCTTGGAATTTGTTCATCAACACTAGGATTACGAAGAGATTAATATTTGATGAAATAATCATGTGAATTGACATTTTTAATTAATTCTAAATGTTAGGAGCATGTGAGGGTTTCCATTATGAGTTCCTAAATAATAGGGGCACATGGGGTGCCCACATGGTAGGTAACACTCACCTTGAGTTCAGTTAACTATTCAGAGTAAAAGATAACACTTATGAATGCATGTAAAGATCCTAGAAGTTAGGGTTTGATGTTTGAATGCATGAAGTTCAGTTCAGTTCAGTTTAGTTCAGAATCAATTTAGTTTAGTTTAGTTTAGTTCAATTTAGTTTAGTTCAGTTCAATTCAATTCAGTTATGGTTCAGTTATCTTTAGTTAGTTTTAGTTGAATGTTAGTTAACTTTAGTTAACTTGGAATCGATGGCTAATGACTTGAGTTGCATGAGAATAGGGACTACCTTGGTTAATAGGGGATGACCATTCTTGCATGAATGGTGTTGAGAAATTTTTCACTTAACAAGAAATGACTTGGACCCAACTTGGGTGCCCAAGTTCTCTTCTTGGTATTAACTCCTTTGCATGTTGAGATATTTTAGAAGGCTCAGTTAAGTGGGACCACTCCTGGGTGCCTACTTTAAGGATAGAGCTTTTGAGATATTTACAGAGTAGAGGTTGAGTTGCTACTTCAGTTTCGGACACCCAAATGCATGAAGATGATGATTTGACATTGTTCTTCATGACATAACTCTATTTGCATGAGATAGGCATACCTTTTAGGGATAGGGCTTGAGCATTGTAATTGTAACTCAGTTGGACTTTACAAATTTAATCAAAGCCTATTTATCTCAAGCAAGTTGAATAGAGTTATTATCATTTTTTATTGCAGGTTGTGAAGAAGATTTGGTGAAGGAAGAAGAAGCATTCTCAAGCAAGAATTGGAGCTATTGTAATTTAGAGATTGAATAATAGAATAATTCTTGGTGTATTTTTTCCTAAAAGGGTTTCTCTGGTACATGCTTGTGTAATCTTTCTAATATCCTGTCTACTTCTTCTATCAACTTCTGTCTACATTCTACAAACAATAAAATGGATTAATCAGATAATCACCCACAAAGAATCTGTAACAAAAGAAAAGCTTATTTAGATCAACAATATTAAAGTTTTACAAAGTATTAAGCTAAGAAAACACCTCAATTTTCAACATTTGGTATTAGAGCTAAGGTTGGGTAGAGTATGGGATGCCTTTCTCTTAAAAGATTGGAGGTTTTTTGGCTGTAGTGGGAGCTTTTACTATTTTTGTTATTGCTGATTTTGGAAAATAAGTTTGTTACAAGAGGTATATATTCTTGCTTTAGAGGATGTTTATCATGTGTCATTGAGAGCTTGGATTCACAAGTTTGGTGTGAGCTTTTGACAGAAATGTGGTTTTGATTATGTGCATCATGATGCCATGGGATTGCTCAGTATCACGGTTCAGTGGGAGCATTTGGCAATGAAGTGGATTCTTGGTTGTAGGATGGTTTTGTTATTATGTCATGGTATACTCTTGATTAGCGGTTTAGAGTTGTGGCATAGTACATGTTATGATAATTTTGATCATGAGGAAATGTATGAAATTCCATATGCTTTTGACAAGTGATGGTTTGATGTTTATCTTATTGCCATGTATAGCTCGGTATCACAGTTCAGTGGGAGCTTTGGTAGGATATAGTCATTTTCAAGAAGAGAATGGTAGTCACAATGCCATGTGTGACTTGGTACCACAGTTCAGTGGGAGTTGTTGGAAGTGATGTGGATGCATCATTGGTAAGGTTATCTCTATGTGATTGGAGA
>VDFB02163178.1:0-15174 GCA_007258455.2 Sequoia sempervirens
TTAATTGAGATGGTTGGAAAATTGAGATGTATTAAAGACACACATCTCATGTAGCCGGTTGAAACTGGGTGGTTGTTTGGAAGCTAGTGAACCAGAGAAACAATGGAGGCTAGTTTCACCTTGACATCACAGAGGAAGCTGGACCCTTTCGTTGGCAAAGCGTCTGTGAAGCGGTTGCGGGGTTTATTTTTGTTCAAGGATGTGCAGGTGGTGCAAGCAATTCAAATTATTTTGGGTAATTTATTTGAAAAATTAAAGCATAGATACAAGACCAATATGGATATTTATTCATTGGTCATGGCTTGGGGTTTGGACTTAGGAGAGCCAGTGGATGTAGTGAGGAAAGTCATGAAAACTCTGGTTCACAAAGATTTTTTAGAGGATATGGAAGGCATTCTAGAATGGGTGATACCAAGAGTGGGGCTTGTTAAGGTTGAAGGCATGGATGGTGGAGGCTCAGAGCTCGCAGATTTAAATCATCTCTTTGTCAGGTGGTCGGAAGGACGCACCAAAAATCTGTGGTGAGAAGGTGTGGAGTGCGGGTGGCAAACACTCAAAATCTACGTCGAGCTAATGGACGTCGAGGAGGTCATAGATAATCTCAAAGACATCACCAGAGCAGAGATGTGTGAAAAGAAGGGTCCGCGTTTGAGGAAGAAGATGAAGCTGTTAATGGAGATAGAGCCATTAGAGATGGGTAATTCATCGAAGGTGTCTGAGTAGTACAAGTTTTAAAAAAAAAGATTATTGTACTAAATCTTGTCTGTGATTTTTTTTTTGGGGGTTATGCCTGGATTTGCATTGTAATTGTAAAACACCTTGGGGCACGAACAATGGTTGGAAGGGTAGATTTCAGGTGAGTATGATTAGGGATAATTTGATATGTTGAAAATGGAAACTGTGTTGGCTAATCAACTTTTTTGGTGTTGATGGATAAACATAAATCTAAAATATATTTTACAGCATTAGTTTAGAATTGTAATAATTCTTTCTAAAGTATATTTTATAGCATTAGTTTAAAATTGCAATAAATTTTTGGTAGTTGATGGATGAAGATAAATCTAAAGTATATAATAATGTTTATGATAAAAATATAAATTAGTTTAGAATTGGAATAATTCTTTCTAATTTCACTTTATATTAATATATATGATTTATTCAACAACATTTATTTTATAGCATTTTGTTTACAGTGATTCTCAGCTTTAATTTTTTTCAAGATAATACAACATTTGGTTTTATTGGTGAGCATGTTGAAATTTTATTTTCTTTTTACAAATAATTTATGTTTTTAGATAGATGAATTTAAAGGATTAAACTATAAAAGAAAAATTCAACAAATTTATTTTATAGCGTAATATTTAATATGTATGATTAATAAAATCCAATAATATTTTAATATAAAATATTTTATAGAAAATATATAAATTAAATATTTTTATGATTAAATTGTTCATAAAATGTAAGTGACAGGCATTTAAATGAATAAAACCATTACAAAATTTTCATATGATAGGTAAGGGTGGCCGTCAAATTCTAGGCCTGGCCGAGAGGTAATAATTTTCCAAACTCCACACGTACCAATCTTAATTACCTATCAATCCTCTAGTCATGTCCACTTGCTAAAATATTCTTGTGATCTTCACTTCATAAATGCACCATCCTTGCCACCTTTCCTATCTTAATTCACCAAAGTTGAGGTTTTGGTGTTTTTCCTAACCTTAGTTGCGAGTCTTTCTTGGTCATCTATGTAGTTGATGGGTCAGAAGTTTTGACAACTTCAAAACTTTAGACTTTGAATTTTAGGGTTCAAGTTTCAGCAACCACATGACATTATGGACCACTACCGTTCGATGAATTTTTGATGGACGACTATAGTTGCATTCCATAAGTATATCTCTCAAGTAGTAGATTTATGAATTGAAACCTCTAGAACTACACTAGAACCGTTAGATGCGGACACGTGGGGAGATCAAGGCTCATCATCGTGGTAATGAACCCGATGGGTTGGATTTTGGCAATGAGCAATAGAAGAACTTAAGTGGCAAAAATATGCGTGCAAAAAGTTTGTTTTAAAGAGGTTACTAGGAAGAACGTAGGACCAAGGCTTAAAAAATTAAGAATGTTTTACACAAAGGATGTAAAGGAATATCAATATAACCACGACCATTCGATGAATTTTTTATAGACGATTGTAGTTGCATTCTAGAAGTAAATCTCTGAATCAGTAGACTTACGAATTCAAACCTTTGGAATAACACTAGAACCATTAAGATGAGGACCGTGGCTGAGATCAAGGCTCATTTTCTCTCTTTTTTTCAATGCCTTGGCTTATATTAAATTTCATTTAAGGTGAAATTCTCAATCTTTTAGTTTTGAACATCCAAAGTGATTGATTGGACAACTCATAGCTTTAATGAAATAAGATTTGTAATGATTTCATATCGTTTGAGTGGCACTAGTAGTGCTAACTAGAGTCTATTGATTTTGACAACTTGTCAAATTGAGGTACAATTTGCATGTAGCCAGACATCAATCAAATTAAACATTTTAATTTTTAATTGTACATGTAAGGCTTAAGATACACAAATTAACTAAGTTGGTTGTAGCAGAACTAGTGGCGCATAATTTATTATCTATTTTGAACAATTGCATGCAAAGGTGGAGTAAGTATTAAAATTTATCACATTACATTTGAAAAATTTGAAGTAGTGGTAGAAAATTCCAAAAAGATGAGTTGTGGTTGAGGAGTAAAATGGAAACGCCGCTTGTGTTGGACATAGAGAAGAAACAACAGGCACCCGTAAAGGAGATGTCTATCATTTCTCAAGCATTGGGAATTCCACAATCTAAGTTTTTTCACCAACAATATAGCAGAAGCTTGGCGCTTGCGCTTACATTTGTATTTATTAAGTCCTTTGCAATTGCAACATTAAGTTTTAATGTGCTTGATTAAGTGTTATTAAGTGTTAAGTATTTCTATTAATGGTTGTGTTATTAATGTGACATTGTAATTCATTTTATAAAGGCCTTGATAATCCAAGTGCATTAATGGTTAAAAAAAACTATAAAATATGTTTATTATTTATATCATAAATTTCAACCATTTGGATGAACATTTGATGTATGGTTGTAGACTTAAAATAAGGAGCAAAGAAAGCTTAGTTTCTAACTCACTAGGCCTATTTTATTTATAACCATGTGACATGTCACATTGTCAAGAGTTCTAATTTTCATAACATTAACTACCTCGACTTCAACTTGGTTAACTTTTGTTGAGTAACTTAAGTTCATGCATACGTAACCTTTGAGTTACGGTGTGTGGATTTAGTCGATGTGTCAGAGGTTTCAAAAACATTAAAACTTTAGACTTTGGTTTTGAGGTCCCAAGTTTCAACGACCACACGACATGATTGACTTATCTTGCCTTTCAAAGGCGTCGTCGTCTGACATCTCATTAAACGCTATGTACGGAATAAACTTGAGTTGTCTTTTTAGGAATTTCCAAAAGTATGCAGGTTTAAAGGCACACAAACCTTAGGGTTTTCATTACTGCAAAATAGAACAAAGTGTCGTATTAATTCCACATTGATTGCACGTCTTGTCATTTTATATGGCTTGAAGGTGGTGAGAAATTATTTGTTAAAGCATCAGATGTACTTCTACCTACTGCTGTTATTTCTCCATGAATTCAAGCATCTCATTAGGCATAGTGAGCTCATCTAGTCCGAAATTGAAAATCGTTGGCTCGGTGTGAGGGATATGGAGCTAGGAATTTTTAAATTGGAAGAATTTTGGGCACGTCTGGATAGTAAAAAAAAAATTGTTGTAGATGTGAAGGTGTTCGAAAGTGGACTAGCTCAGGCCGGAGGGTTTCCAGAAGTAGTGTTAAGTGTTGACCTAATTGCTGCATGTGCGAGAAGGTACATTCCTAAAACCCAGGAAATCAAGGTCGCGGACAAAACCATTGTAGCTAAAAAAATTCCCGAGGTCGTTTCTCAAGCATTGGGAATTCCAGAGAAGGCACCCATAAAGGAGATGTCTGTTGTAACAGTTGACAAATATTTTAGGACTAATGAAACCTGGTGTAAAAATTCTATGGCCAAAGGGTGGTTAAAATCAAAGAAAGGTAAGTCTCAATTTCCCAATAAACTTAAGAGGACACATTTTAAAGCAGAAATTGCTGATGTTATTGCTTTACTTCATCGTATCATTGGGAATGCACAAGTTGAATTATTTGAAGACTGGATGTGTTAGTTCATTTTAGTTATCTATGATGATAATGTGTTTATCGATTGGGCCGAGATAATTTTCTTTCACTTGCATGAGCAATTAGTTAACTTTCAGAAGACTACTACCTTTCATCTATGTTCTTATTTGATATATATCATTGCTAGTCAAAGAGCTTATTGGCTAGGGTTGAAACCACAAGTACCACCAAGTCCTGGCATGCCTATGTATAAGTATTATCCACAATTTACCAGGCAGGTTGGGATGGGAGAATATTGTTTTGTTAATGATGCCTTTTTAATGGAAGTTGCGAGAAAGTTGGATGGAAACCCTGAAATGTGTTTTTTCCCAAAATCAAAATCTCTAGTGTTGAAGTTTGGAATTTTTTATATCTAGTTTGATAGTTTTTCTTATTTGAGAATTGGAGGTTACGAGAAGGATCCACTTAAATTGCCTAAGTACCCTGAGGATTTACTGGTATTTTTGGAGGTCTGTAGACAAATGGCCATAGTAAATATAAAATACATGAATATGGGAAAGCGAGGGTATACCTTCCCATTAGTTACTCATTCTTTCTCTTGCAAAAGTAATCAAATGGCTAGGAATGTTGAAAGGATTCTCAAAGAATACAATCTCCAGTACTTGTTTGTAAGAACTAATTTTGACAGTAAGGGCTTTGTGAGAAAAAATTTGTATGCCTCTAGCTCGTATCAACACCAACCTTCAATCGAAGATTTCTGGGAAGATTGTGCTGATGAAAATGAAGTTTTCAGAAGGGACCATATGAGGTTAACCCTTGAGAAGATACAAATTTTTGGTCTCTCTTTCCAAATTCCTAAAAATGTGTCTGAAGATTTGATGGTTCTTGATCTTGAATATGAGAAGTTGCCTGATAAATCACATCCCAAAGTTGACTAGGATAAAGATGAAGTTTTATATATGAGTAAACGGGCCAAACCAATACTCAAAAGGACTTAGGAATTGTTGGAGGGAAAATGGCATAGGGTTGCTGGTTTTGTTCATGAACCAAAATCATCCCAGAAAAATGAGCAAGGATCTAGCCAAGTAGTCCTTGGAGGTACATCATTGGCGAGGATAGTCATCAAATCTTCTAGCGCCAATTCACAATCTAGGGGTGATGGTGAAAAGCCAGAGAAATCAATTAAATCAATATCAATATGTGAACAAGACAACCCATCCACCCCTGCTCTTAAAAAGAAAAATGTCCAAACAAAACCTGTGTTAGAAGATTCAGAGAGCATCTTTAAGCATATTGTTGAAGATAGTACTTTCCCACCCTTGTCTGCAGAATCTTCTCCTCTTATAGAAAACATATCAATTATTCCTAGCGAGTCTAGAGAGGTTGTTGAAAGTGATAAAGCCCCCAGTCTAATAGAAAACTCTCTAGTATGGTTGAGGAAAGTGGTAGAAAAGAAGAGGAAATACACTCCTATGACATCTGTTGGAGTAGATATAGTGACAAAATTACTCCAATCTTCCTCAGGGCCCAAGAAAGCCCATAAAATGTCAAGAATTTTGAATGATGTTGTCTTTGGTAATCAAGTGTTAGAAATTGCAGAACCTTTAAAAGATGTAGATGATGATAAGATAACCGCAGATGATTATAAAATCATACATGTTGACATGGGTCCCCAGACACTTGAAGGTGATGTATATCACGCCAGTTACTCAGTTAATGCTTTAGCCAAGCGGGCAAAAGAAGAAAGGAAATAAAGGGTAAAATTGCAATCTCAAATTTTGGATTTCAAAAACTTTATATTGTTTCTCCCTTTTTGTCTATTGAGGGTTCTAGTTCCCAAGAAAAAGTTATTGATGAGTCTACGATGCAGTTGATTAAGAGAAATCTAAATTATTCCAAGGCTGCTAGTGAGTGGATTGAAGAATTGTCGCAGGAAGCTATATTTTTTACTAGTAAATCTATGATTTCCTACACTCACATTGTTGATAAAAGAAAAGGATTAATAGTAGAACTATAGCAGGTTAGAAAGGATCAAACCAATCTGTATGTACTTTCAGAAGAAATGAAAGAGTTAGTTTCCATGGATCGATTGAAGTTGGTAAATGAATAGATTGTTAGTGATCCAAAGTAATTAGATCCTTCATGCCTTGATTCACTTAAATGGAAACTAAACATATATGATGACTTGGTAAAGGAAATCACAGAAGTGTTGGAGAAGTATTTGGATATGTTAGGAGAAATCAAGGGAAACTTTCATGATCTGCAGGTGAAGATAATGGATGATTTTGATGAGAAAATTCTGGACAAAAGAAATCTGCTCAAATTTTAGAGAATTCTTCAATAGAGAAGTAGCACATCCTGCTACAATGACTAAAGAATCTTTCTCAAAGCTTGGGAGGCTAGAGCTTTATATCCCAAAACTTTTAAAGCTGCAGCAAAAAGGAGGTTTGATGCACTGAACGAGTCTGAAGTTTCTCTAAAAAAATTGGAGAACTGGGCTTCCGATCACATTAACACCAAGAAGCGAGGAAATTTTTGCAATCATTACCAAGTACAAGGAATATAAAGCCAAAATGAAGATGCAGGAGAATGAGGATCCAAAAACTGATGAAGTTGAAGTGGCTAGGAATGATGCACAATTTATTTTTAGCATTTTCATATACTTTCTTTAAAGTTGGCACTTTTAAGTTAATGACTTCTTTTAATTTTTGGTGCGGTTACTTTCAAGAAATCGTTACCAAAGACATTGGCTATGTTTAAATATTGGTTCAACTAATGTGATTAGGCTCTTTTGAGCAAACTTTGATTTAATCATTAGGGGAAACTCTGTTATTTTGGCTATTATCTGTTATTTTGATATAGAAGACATTGGTGGAGTTTATGCATGCATAATCTTTGAGTTATGTTGTATAGATTTATTATGTTTATACTGAATGTTTGCTAGTGTGATATATATTATTGGGATGATAAATGATATAATTTTTCTATATTGCTATGGTGTTATTATCTATGAATAAAATTTTTGCAGTGATATTGGTTTAGTTGTTATCTTTCTTTCAAAAGTTCTATTTCTATTTACATGAGATTGATAGATACCTTTGAAGCTTTCTAGTTAAATGCCCCATCCTTTATTTTCTTTCTTGTTAAAAGCATCATTAGTTTAAAAAAATCATTTATTGAACATTAGATAAAGGTAGCTTCCACCTTTAAAAGTAAGGAGAGAATTAGTTTTGAAGTTTGTAATGTTGTAATGTTACTGATTCAACCATGGTTATGTTTATCACCTTTTATGGGCGTACGAATATAGAGTTAGGTGATAAATTTTCTAACCAATAGATATAAAAATCTTAGGGTATGTCTTCCCATTGGAAACCCCTTCTTTTGTGTGCAAAACAAACCATATGGCCAAGGGAGCTGAAGGAATTCTAAAGGAATATAACCTCTAGAATCTATCTATGAGAGCTAATTTTGACAATAAGGGTTTTGTGAAGCATAATCTCTATGGAGGGAGCTCATATCAACATCAGGTATCTATTGAATATTTTTGGGAAGATTGTGTCGATGAGAAGGAAGTTTTGAGAAGATATTATATGAGGCTAACGCTAAAAAAAATTCAGTCTTTTAGTTTGTCATTTCACATTCCTAAAAATGTAGCTGAGGATTCAACAATAATAGATCCTACATATGAAAAATTTCTTGATAAATCCCACGCTAGGGTTGATTGGAGCCAAAGTGAAATTTCAGATATGAGGGTGTGTGTTGTCCTAGTGCTTAAAAGAACCCAAGACTGGTTGGACGAGAAATGGAAGCAAGTTGTTGGTCCTATTCAGGAGCCTAAGTCATCACAAAAGAATGAAAAGGGGTCTACGCAAGAATCTAGTGCAAGTGTATCATCAGGAAAACCCTTTGTGAGGTGCTCTAGTGAAAATTCTCAGTTAGGAGGTGATCGTGATAGGCCAAAAGAAATTGTCAAGTTGAAGAGCATCTGTGAACTAGATAATGTGCTTTCTCCTAGTCCTAAGAAGAAGACCAATCAAGAAAAAATTTTGGCTATAGATTCTGAAGCTATCTTTCAATAGATCACCGAAGATAATATCTTCCCTCCTCTGTCTGAATTTTCCTCCTCTCTGCCTAATAGTGATAATCCACCTTTCACTCCTAATGCTCCTAAAGAAACTATTAGTGGAAATGAAGATTCTCATCTGGTAGTAGCCTCCCCAGGATGGCTGAAAAAAGTAGTGGAGAAGAAGAGAAATCATATTCCTATAATGACAGTTGGAGTGGATACAGTTTCAAAGTTACTTCAAAGCTCTTCAAAACCTAAGAAAGCCAGGAGGATGTCAGGGATGGTGACTGATGCTACTTCTGGAAATCAAATGTTAGAAATTGTTGAGCCTGTGAAGGATTTAAATGAAGATGAAATGATGGAAGTGAACTATGAAGTCACACATGTTGATATGGGACCTCCAACACTGGAAGATAGGATCTTGGAAAAGAATATGGCTGTGAAATTAAAGAAACTAGGGATTGATAACTTGGCGTGGCTGGCTGGGAATAATTTATACAACATTTTTCAAAATATGTAGGAATAGAATCTATAGAAAATTGAATGTAGTTTCTAAACTTCTAGGTTTTATTTTTTTGAAATGGGCTCCAATGAGTAAAATTGCCGGAGAATTCCAATGTGGGATATGTGGAATCGGGGAAAAAATAACAGAGTAGGTCAATCTAACCACCAACCACAATAAAGTGATAATATTTTTACAAGTTACCTACAGATATAAGTAGAGTTCATAGATGTGAAACTTATATTTTGTAATTTTTTCCAGAAATTAATAATTATAGTTTTATTACAATTTTGAAACAAAACTTGTTTGAATCATATAGCTTTCCCGGTCGGGATGGCAAGTAACTTTGTAATCTATATTAAAGCATGAATCAGCGTGCTCATTTTTGGTTTAAAAATGTTACTCTCATTTGAAAGATATAAGATGTTTTCAATCAACCTATCAGGAGAACCAGGACTTTAGGTGTAATTCAAATAGAGAAAATGAATAATGTTAGGCTATTGATTCAAGATGAAAGAATAAATTTATATTGGGCGAAAAGTTCAGAATCTCTTTTAAAAACCCTTTTCATTTCATGAATTTTGGGCAAAAAAAGTTCATGCCACATACCCTACACGCACCCATCCGCTTTACTTCACTTTTTGGCATCGCCGGTCTACGGAGGCGGTACATCGCGCAATTATTCCGTCAGCGCCAGGTTCGCCGAAAGTGGAGATACGGGTGGATCTAAGTCACTATCGCATTGAGTAACTTTATTTCTTCCATGGTCACTCCTCCTACATCTGATGAAGCCTCAAGTTCTCAGGTAGAGGGCATTGATGTGCTCATCATAGATCAAATAAAAAAGAATTTAAGCCATTCTAGAGCTGCTTGTGAGGGGATCGATAAAATATCTAGAGAGGCTATCTTATTTATGAATAAGTCTATGCTCTTTTACACTAAAGTTGTTAATAAGGTGAAGGAGTTAGTAACAGAAGTTCAATAGCTCATAAAAGATCAAACTAGTCTCTATGTACTTGCTTATGAAATGAAAGAATTCAACTCTATGGATGCAAAGATATTAATTGGTTAGCAAATTGTGAATAATCCTAAGGAGATAGACCCTTCCTGGTCCATTTCATTGGAATGGAAATTGAATATGTATGATAATCTAGTGAAGGAAATTAATAATGCACTTGATATATTATATGAAATGTTGGGGGAAATTAAAGAATATTGTCATATTCTGGGAGTGGAAATTATTGATGAGTTCGATGAAAACATTCTAGATATAAAATAGATCTCTCTGAAGTTTAGAGAAATATTCAAGAAATAAATAGTTGATCCTACTATAGTGACATGGGAGTCCTTGAAACTTAGTGGAATGGAGATCCACCTAAGGACTTATAAATGTGGAGAAGAGAGAAGTTATCAAAAGTTGGTTGAGTGTGAAAATTATTTGGTCACATGGAGAACTAGGTTATAGATTACTACAACTCTAGGAATAAAACTGCATCTGCTTGCAATTTATACAGAAACGGGGAGTAAAGGAAGGGCACAAAGGAAATAATTGACATCGAAGTTGTGGTTCCACGGGAGGTAGGTTCATTGTTTGGTTTGGTTTTTATCGAAACCTTTAATTTGGCTCTCTTAAGTGATATTTAAGAACTTTATTTTAATTTCTAACATGTGGTTGTCGAAGCGAATTATGAGATAAAATATGACTCTATGCTTTAGGTGAGAACAGTCTTATTGGGACTTTATTCTGTTTTGGATAGTTTCATTGACTGCAGGAATATTGAGTCTTTGGTTTATGGGTGGCAGGAACTTTTATATTGCAATTTATACGTTTATTGTTTGAATTTTATTATTTTAAATTGATTACTTGGATACCTTTATAAGTTATTTATATTTGAGCTAGCCAACATATTTAACTTATAAGTTAAAGTTATGAATGTTGTTGAAGCTGATGTATGTTCAATGAATGGATTAATATAATCCTTTAAGTTATTATCAAAGATTGTGTGAATAAAATGGAATAGGTATAAGTAATTAATGGCGATAAGTGTTATAAATGATGAAGTGTATATCGAAATTCCTTTTTACATGGAATACAATATATAAAAAATGGCTTTCTAACCTTGAGTACATTAGTCCTTAGAGTTTTATAACGCATGGCTGAAGTTCTAGGTACTTTACTTAACTTCTTGGGATTCTAAGGCTTTTTGATGGTTAACTTTGTTGAGTTGCAAGTCTTTCCTAGTCACCTTTCTACTCGGTGTGTCAGAGGTTTCAAAACTTCAAATTTTGGTTCTAAGGTTCACTTTGTTGAAGCAAGAATGGAAAAGAGAGAAATAAAACTTATTATTTTAAATAATAACACTATGAAGAAATGATCACTCACCTTTCCTACTCAGTGGGTCGGAGGTTTCAAAAACTTTGAAACTTCAGAGTTTGGTTCTAAGGTTTACTTTGTTGAAGTAAGAATGGAAAAGAGATAAAGAAAATGTATTATTATAACTAATAACACTATGAAGAAATGATCACTCACCTTTTAAGTCTACGTTTTCAGCTTTGTAGTTCGCTGACTTCCAGTTCCAAATGGAGAAGTAGAACCTCAGAACCAAACAAAATGTGTGAGAATAAATGACACTTTCGATTGTATTTATATCAATCCATGATTCCATATTTGGAAAATTCCACAGGATTTTTAAATGGTATATTAAATATTTGGTGAATCTTGCTTGCTTATACAATGATATGTTGTAATTTTCAAGGTGAAATGTGTCCTCAAATGTAATTATTTGTTCATGTTATTGGTGAAATAGGTCATCATGAGCAACTATTTATCAATTTTAATTGGCGAAATGGGTCTTTACGAGAAACTATTTGTAAATTTTAATTGGAAAAATGGGTCTTGATACAATGTTGTTTTAATAGTATTGGCGAATATGTAGGTGTTTTATTAAATTCTTTCAGGATTCCAGGTGAAAATATTAGTCAATCCAATTGAAATGCGTAGTTTAACAATGTCAAATTTGTTGCTTAAATATGCCTTATAAAAAACTCATTGGAGAATGGACATGCATTGGACCTATAGTTCATGAAATCCAGGTGATTTGAACATTCTGTTGGGTGAGAGAAATTTTCCAATTTTGACTTGTTGATTCCTAGAATTCGCCAATTACGAAGATTCGCCACTAAAGTTTTCCCTACTCTTGAAGGTGTCCAAAGAGGATGAGTGAGCATAGTTAAAATACCTTAGACTACCTTTTAAAATATTAGAGGATCTTAGAGTATGTGCAAATAACAAATGATTCTAAAAAATTTTAGACCATAATTATATCAAGATATTCTAATATAAGATCATATAATTTTATTCTTATTGTTTAATTTTTAAAGCATAAAAAATTTAAGAATTAATAATCTAATAAGTAAATGGTATTTTTTAATAGGTGTGACTAATACCCCTTTAAGTATTTTTCCACCCCATCTCTCGTATTAAAGGAGCTTCTCTCTCATTTAATCTATTTTCCAATATATGTATTCTATAATTTGTTGAATCTATGCATCTTATAATTTTTAATTGATTTATATTATTCAATTTTTTATTATTGTAACCTAAGATCCTAATTTCTATCATAGTATCAAAGAAGGTCAAGAAATACTAATCATTCTTATAGATAATATTTGAGATATGTAACTAAAATTTTTGACATAATTTTGTATTTATATGAATATAGGTTTTAACCTTGATCCATATTTTATATTTATATATGTAAATAACATGTTCATTTTCTTCTCTCTTTCATGAAAAAATTCAATTTACAAATATCAATACAATCTACAAACTATAATCAAAATTATCTCTATTGAATTAATTTTAGTGAAGCATATGAAGAAGATGCAATTCTATTGATGTAGATGTGAAATGGTGAAATGGGATCTAAGGCTAATAGTTAACCTAAATCATTCATTTTAGCAAAAAACATTGGGGGAGACAAAAGTAACTAATAGACACTATTTGGTTGATGTCCTCATGGGAAAGCCAAAAAAATGGTCATGGCTTTGGTCCCTTTTTTATTTAAGGGTGGGATGATTGATCAGATGTGATGGAAATATGAAATATTGTGAACTATGTGAATTAAGACCAATAAGATGAATTTGTTACAAAATATGAAAAATACAAACCAAAAAGACAAAAATAAAAACAAAATTAAAAGGTCCACACAAAGAGGAACCTAACATATGAATTTGGCACAAAATTGGTTGGATAGGGGCATGGACACTTGAGTCTTGAAATTGTGATTTATAGGGTTTCAAAACTTGTATATAAATGCATCACAGTCTAAGGTTCTTTGACAATCAAGATTAGGTTTCAAGGTCTGACAATTTGTGAGTAATGAACTTGCCCTAATTGGAGGATGAAAGGTAATTGAATGGTTGAAATAGGGTTTTGAGGCCTTGAGATATCATATCCACTTGAATCCACTTTAAAATTGTATCATGCAAGAAGGAAAAATGGAGAAGGGTTTTGTCATATAGGGGATTGTCTTAGTCAAACCTTGTTTTGGTGTTTTCACCTCCATAAAAAATGATTATAATGATATAGAGCACATATTGTATGGAGAGTAGAGAAAAATAGATAAAACCTAATGATAAATAAAAATGTTGTAACCTACCACTTAAATTTGCATTCCTTGTAGGAGATAAGTCACTTTTCTCATCACATACAAGGAGAAATTGGATGATTCTTTGGTATCCTACAATTTTTAGCACTCATAAGAAAAATAAACATAAACATTAAACATCTTACTATGCATGAACATAAACTTGTTGATATTTTATTAGTGTATTACATTGTAACTGGTTGTATATAGTTACTTAACTATCCTTGTTTAACCTCTTCACTTCCTATTTCTATAAATGTAGACATGTAATTTTAAACATTAATTAGTCAAGTACATAATTCACCTTCATATGGTATTACAGGATCTAACTGATCTTCTGCTATGTGGGGAATCGTTCAACTAAATATCATCCAACAATATGGGCAAAAAATGATAGCATCAAAATTGATCTATATTGGGTTTTGATCAACCTATGATGGCATGAGAAGAAGTTCATTTCTATACCATGCAAGACATGTGCATTCCTTGTTTTGGTCATTGTGTGTCAAAGTCTATAGATTTATCTAGCATGTTGATTTGTAATTATTATTCCTTGTTGAGTATTCATAGCACATAGATTTGGAGATTATTGTAGTCACTCTTTAAAGGTGTCTACTTTTTTCAATAAAGTGAAGACTGCAATGCCTATGAAAGTTGTAAATTGGTGCTTGATGCCTATGTAGAAATAAGGAGCATGAATCTCTTGTAGATCATGAAGGAAGATTGTGACTATATTTTTTTTATTTAAGTTGTATTTTTGTGCAAGTTATTTGTTTAATGCATATTTACTATTCTCATTTGAAGATATATGTTTCTTGGAGTGTGGGTATATAGAGAAGAGTGCAAGATTTAGTTGCATGCTATCATTTAGTAATTATAGACACTTAAAATCATCTTGATCGATATTGCGCACCTAGTTTCGATTACCAACACCATTTTCATCCTAATTCACCACTTTTTTGACTATTTAATTAAATAATCATAATTGTTTAATTAAATTTATCATTTTCTCCTATTAATCAAATAATCAATTTTATGAGATTAATTCACCTTTCTCAAACTAATTTTCATCCTATTTAATTAAATTCCCTAAGTATTTTCATTTTATTAAATAATATGAATTATTTAATTAAATGAGTTCATTATTTAATTAATCCTCAAATTCCTCAATCATGCACAATTAAATAATTTTAATTACTTAATTGACTAATTTATTTCATCTATCCAATTTCTCCCACTTGCAAAGGAATACTCCCAAGGAATATTCATCCATTTCAAATTAAAAAAAATCCCTCTTAAATAGAATATCTTGCACATTCCTCCTAGATTTTAGGACTTACATGTTTCTTTGAATGAATTTCAACCATTGATTAAATTTATCAATCCATGTCAACTCTCAATCTCATCAATGGATTGAATTCTTGATCCATTCCATTTCCTTTCCTCAATTTTCATCCATTGATTAAGAAAATTGATTTTCGCCATTGATCCACTTAATTTTCATATAAATAACCTCCATTTCTTAAGAAATTCATCAACATTCATTAAGAGAATTTGCATTATAGTCATTTTCATAGCAATTCTTATGAGCATTTGATCTATTTTCATCCACTTTGGCTAATCTTGAATCCATTTCCATTAATTGCATTTATCTTCAAGCTCGTTTCAATAAAGGGATAAAGAAATGCCTGACATTCCACATCAATTTACCACCAATCCCCCAATTAGATGTGCACACAAGAAAATA
>VDFB02163179.1:0-28668 GCA_007258455.2 Sequoia sempervirens
TCATAAAGGAAGTCCTTGTCCCCATTCCTCAAATATCCTTATGGGGATGAAAGAAAGAATAAAGAATGAATAGAGGACATGTGGGGAGAAGTGAAGGAATTAAAAATTCCTTTTAGGTGCCTTGGGGGATTAAAAGGTGAATTAAAAATTCACATGGGGAAGGGGGATGCCTTGTCCAAAAGGAGAAAGCCTTTAATAAGGTTGACTCAAGGACATGTGCCATAAATAGGATGAGGATTAGGTTAGGCTAATCAAATGATTAAGGTTGTGCAAGTACCCAGTTAGATGGCTAATGACTGATTAGAGGCAAGTGGGAAATTATGGAGGATGTGACCTTAATGATGATTAAGGGTGTGCATATGCTAACCCTGGTTAATTAGAAGAAGATGAAGTAATTAAAATGGATTAAGGACCAACTTGCAAAAGTTGGAGGATGTGACCATGAGAGAGAAAAGATGAATTAAAAATGAATTTTAATTCAAAAGGGGAATATGACTAAATTAAATAAAAGGGCATATTTATTCAATTTAGGGGAGAAAGAGGGGAAATGTATTAAATTAAATACTTTATGACCCTTGTGCAAGATGCAAGGTATTAATTAAACAATTGGCTTAATTAATATTGACGGAGGGGATGAGCAACTGGATGAATAAGGAGACATGTTTGATCATATGGAAGTGATCAAAATTGTACGTCTACATTTGTTTTGTTACTTTACAAAAGATTGAAGATATATAAAATTGCTACCTTCCATTAGACTATGTAGCATTGGGAGTCTATGTATGTGAGGTTTTGTGTCATCATTTATGGTTATATAGTGTATATGTGTGTGAGTGATTCATCACTTTTCCTTCATCTCCTTGTCAGGTATTAGGATTTGAGATTTTTCCTTCTCAGTATTCCTTCCCTCCTACCCCCACTCTTTCCTTTCTCCTTTTTGGAGTGTTAGATAAATTCTCTTATCGATAAGATTTTATTTGGACCCTTACACTATAAAAATTTTATTTTCTCGTAAGGGGTCGTGGTGTTGATCATCTTCTTATTTGTATACTTTATGGCCTAAGATATGATGTCTCCAATTCATTTCATTGTGCTACTTTTTAGAGTCACATTCTCAGTCATCCCTTACTCACATAAATTATGGCATGAGTTCCTCAAAATCCTATATTCCCAACTCTTGATATGTCCTTTCATGTATCTTTTTAGAGTCAATGATGCAAAGTTACCCTTATTTTTTTAGTAAAAATTATGCCATACTATCAATCCATGATCTTTTACAAATAGTATGGGTTATGAAGTAAACTTGATGGGCCAAATACTTAAAACTCTAAAATCTTGTGTTTTGCACTATTCATTCCCACCTACCTACCTACATGACCCAAAACACCATTAATAACTTGATTAGGCCTTGTAGCTACCTAAATATATTCTTCCACCTAAAAATAACTATTTATATCAAGGGTGTAGATTTAAAGGCACTTTTAGCAACAAAAGATGAAGATGACCATGTTATCATTAATGTGGTGGTTGAGTTTCAAGATTCAATAGTCCTCGTACCTATTTTAGATATCATTACACATATTTCATGGGATATAATCTCACCTTACAACATCCATCGGATGTTAGTTCCTCCTTGATTCTCAAAATGATATAGGGAAATCAACAAAACACCATATGCTAGTTTTTTTCAAGAAATGTTTGTTATTTTTTATCTTCTACATGATTGTAAGCTAAATAATATTCCAGGGTTTCAACATACAAGCTAAGTCACCTATGGAGAAATATTTTTTATAAATAATAAGGATATTTTTATCATAAATGATATCTATAAATGAATGTATCCATGGACACATTTTTGGATCTTCAAGTTATAGCTTAGGGTTTTCCCTTTCCAATTTATTGGTATGAAAAAATTTAATAGATGTTTGATGTATGTCATAATATTCCAAGAAATTTTAAGTTTTGTAATGGTTATTGATTTATTATATATATATTTATGGAGTTTAGAGATGGATTATTGGGTTTGCTCATTTTTCTAATATCATATTTATGGTGTATTCTTATGCACAACTTATATTCCTTTTTATTTCAATGTGTTATACTTATTGGTGTGCTACTACTATACAACTCAATGAATAGACATTTATCATGGAAGAAATGATCCACCATGTACTCAAATTAAAGACATCATTCACTAGTAAACTAGGAATATTAGGTAATTTGCGTATATTTTAGGATTTAGTAATTTTCTGAAGAAAATATTTATAACAAGCCTTGAAAGTTATTACCTTTAAAGAATCATGTTCTACATACCCACATCCTATAGTTGTGTAATGATGTTATTATAAGCTTAATACAAGTTATAGCAATAGGTTAGTCATTCACCTAGTGTAAAATTTTGGGGTCAGGTATACAAGGGGCACTACTACAACAATTCATTCATTTGTCTATGTTTAGTTGTGCTTAATCATTTTTAGGATACCTCTAGGAAAGCCCCTGGGTAGAGCTATGATTGAAGTGAAAGAAGGTATTACTCACCTTAGAAAATTGGTTCAAAGTTGTTTAGCATGCCAATAAATTAGAGGCTTGTCACTATGAGTTTGGCACCCTTATCTTAGAAATAACCTTAATTAGGATTTTGAAAACCTACAACTCCATGCACCAACATAATGACATCATTATTAGGGATGTAATAGCTTGGTCATATTCTTTAGACTTGGTGATTCAACATTATCAATTGTTAGAAAATCATTTGAAGCTTAGTAGAATGAATGAGAAGATACAATATAAATTTGAAACATATAAGTGATATAAAGCTCACATTAGATTTGTCAAAAGTGTCTCATGAAGAATAAAAATCATGGTTTCACTCCATATCTCTCTCATGTGTTCAAGGGAAAGAGTGGTAAGCTGGCATTTATTATGCGTTGACAAGAATTCATATGGTATTATTCCATTAATAGATCTAATAGTCTTATTTTCTTCATCCCTAGTTGTGTGGTTCACTATTTCAAAGTTATATTATTCTTCCTTATTTGTGTAGCTCATTGTTTTAAAATTAATATGGGGGCCAAAGGATGAGAGTTAAACCCATTTCTTGTGCTACTCTCAAGCAAAGTATTGAACTATGGGAGATTTTTGATAAAGGAGGCTTTATCCATTTTTCAATGCTATGAGAGGATTTGGCATCTCTCTAACTTCTTAATTTGTTAATTAATGGAAGAAGGGTTCAACCATTACTGGGGAGGTCAACTTCACCATCATTGAGGAGATATTTCTAAGGTGATTGGTCTTAGTTGTGAGGGTGTAAAGGTGAGGAAAATTAGTAAAATGAGTTACCAGAGATTTATCTAGGCTTTCATGAAGAATGGTGAAAAGATCAAAAGGCTTCAAATGGATACAATAGATAAAACCTTCCTGCACCATGTAATATGGTAAGTTTAAATCCAATGAAATATTTTACCTTAGAATGAAGATTCCATGTAGTGCACATGGTTATCACTTTCCTCTCGTTGATCACTTTAGACATGGAAATAATATAAGTGTTATATTTTACCAGAACATGTCTTCTTTAGATAAATGATTTTATGATAGGGTATATGCTCCTCTCCATCAAGGAATAATTTTTTCCTTTTTCCAATGTAGTTTGAGTCTCACTCCTATCAAAAAATACTGAGTTAAAAATTATAATGTATCAATTAATATTTTAAAGGATGTTCCCTCCATTACTAGCCTTAAGGTTTACATTAAGGACCTTAAGGGGAATGAAAGTATCCAAAACACCTTTGCTATGGTTTCAAGGTTAAATAACCATATCCCCATGTAAATCTAGGAAACCCTCTCCTTTGTAACCTTAGCCCTATTGAGAAGAGAAAAAAAATTGTCTTTATTGAGAAGTAGTTGAATGAGAATTGTAGTACCCCTCCGTTTATGCTATGCTTTCTGTTGATACTTTCTCATACTGTTAGACTTTGTTGTTTTGTTGGATACTTGGATCGCTGTTTTTGAGCGATGATGGATTATTGTGTGACATGATGATACTATGTGTGATGTTTATTGCTTTCAGACTTGATATGATTTAGTGTAGATGTTTACTTTTAGTTGTTTATGGATATGCACATGTTTATGATGGACTAACAATGTTTATTGAGTCAGTTTTCTGTGAGTGTATTGGTGTGGAGAACAGAATCGCATCACTCGCTTGCGAGTGCCCTGCGATATCTGTGATTTTCTCCGCACGGTGTGCCTGTTTTATGCTTTATATATATACATGTATGTACATTGTTTGCTGGTTGCAGGATTTGCAGGTACATGACACCGACTCCACCTGTGTAATCAGGTCTGAGCGTGTCAAGACTCAACGGAAATGTTGAATGGGAGATAGTAGTTAGGTTCATCCTAGTTCAATCTCTAACCTTAGTATTAGTACGTTGTTAGTTTTTAGATTGAGTTATAGGTTGTTTTATGTTCTGTTGGTTAAATCATTTTCAAAAAGGTAAATGTTGGTTATTTTTAATTTTAATTATCGTGTTTTATTTATTGCTATAAAATTAATATTTAAGTATAATTGAAATTTATTTACTTAATTATTTAATACATTAGTTAGTTTAGTTAGTTAAATAGTTGGTCTTAAAATGATTTAACTATTTAATTAAATAAATTAATTAATTAGATTAAATTAGTAAGTGCATAAATTATATTATATTTAAATAAGTTAAATTAGAAAATTAAAAAAAAAATTAAATTAAATAAGTTGCATGTGGTTGAAAGAAAATTGAGTTTTAAATTTTAAATTTAATAAATTGAATTAATTGCATGCAAAAGTTAATTGGCAAAATTTGCCGAGAAAGAGAGGATATTTTAATAACCTCTTCTCGACAAGTGTGCCAGTGCTTTTATGAGGTTGTTGGAATTTGGTTATGGAGAGGTTATTGTGGATCTCGGGAAAATTGACAGGGGTTATTCAATTTCCTCATGGGGAAATTTTCTGTGTATGAGCAAAATATCTTTACTGTGAAAATATATTATTTTTCTTAGAATCTGTTACCTCTCTGTTGGGGTTGTGATTCTTGGTGGTATTTCTTGGTGGGAGATTCTTGGGTGGAAAAATCTTGTGTGTTTGTAGAAGAAGTTTTTGGAGCTTTGTGTGTGTTACGGGCAAGAAGGATCCTCTCTTTAACAGGAAAAGTTTTCAAGTTACAGACAATCTTCTTGATACAGGTATTTTACTTTTAGATTTTATTGAGTATTGCATCTTTGAAAAGAATGATTGAGAAAGAAAAAGATTTCTTGTTTCTTGTATTTTATTTTATTTTGTAAATTCTTCAAAAATCTGTACAAAAGAAATTTTCAAAGAAAGGAAGAAAACTCTGTTGTAAACAAAAAAAAAAAAAAATTAGTTTTCAAAATAATAGAAAATTACTGTGAAATTTATTAAACCTCTATATTTTGTTTCTGTTGAAATTATTTAGAATTTCCTTGTACAGAAATAAACTTTCCCGGAAATCTATAGAAAATATCTTATGAATATATACTGGTAAATTAAAAGTTCTTTGATATTTTATTTAAAAATAAAATATTTGTATACTGTTGAAGAAATTATTATGAAGTCATATTGAAATCCGCCGTACGGAAATTAATTCCGTCGGCAAAATTCGTCAAACAAAACTCGCATTTAAAAAAAAAAAGATTAAAAAAATTTAGCGAGGAGGGTTTTGGGAGGGCGAAACCCTCCCTTACCAGCATGGGGCTGCGGCCCCATGGGCTGCGAACAAACCACCGAGAGTGCAGATAGCGACAGCAATTCGAGGCTGTGGCCTTGACCAAGAGGCGAAGTGGCCACCCTCCACAATCTTATGTAGCGCGGGGGTTTTAACCCCAAAATGTTTATTATAAACTTCTGCGAATTTTAAAAACTTAAGTATGGTGTTTAATTCGGATTTTTCATGATATTTATTAATTCGATTTTATATATATATTATAAAATACGAATTGTTATTATTTAAATTGTTTTATAATATTTTGTATATATATATATATATTAAAATATAATTATCAATTGTTATTTAAAAATATAATATCATGTTTTAATGATATGATTAAAGAATTAAATTATCAAATATCTAGAATTAGATATTTTGTTTAAATTTAGTTAGCTGTTATAAAATAAATTGTTATTTTGAAATATAAGATTTAAGTCATGAAATTGGGTAAATTAGATATTTGATATATTTGAAATGCATAGAAAATGAATTAATTATTTGAAAGGTTAATTTTTGGAAATTTTAATGAATGGTTTGGATTTAGTAGATCCAAAAGTAGATATTTGCTTTCTTGATTTGTCTTTATATGTATTTTTTCTTTTGGGGCAAATTGGGAAAAACCTATGTTGTGAAAGTCTTCCAGTTGTAGTTCTTTCTTGGGAAGTAAAATAAACTATGGTTTCTTGTGTTTGAACAATCTAGAGTAGTGCACTGAATTTTGGAAATGAAATTGAGACCTTTATTATGGTAATTTTGGCAGTTATATGTTGATCTTTTGTGCACTTTGTAAACCCTAGTCTTGTAAACCTAGCTTTCCATGTTATGTATAGGGGAGTGGCTAGTTGTAAGGGCCGACACACAAAGCGGTGTCAGGGTAACTTACAATTAGTTAAGTAAGTCAGTGAAAACTAAAGAACACGGTAGATAAATTTAAAACTTGTAACAAGAGGTACATGCCTCACTTATGACTCTTGAGCTTCCATAGTCTTGAGTATAAGTCGAGAAGGCCTGGAATGGAAAAATCGGTGTCTCGTTTCCTTAAGAGGCATTCGATTCCGCAACTGCATGCAATAGGGGCCGGGTTTCGTAAGAGGTTACCAGGGTAACCCAAGGATTGGGGGCCGGGACCTAGGAAGAAACACCAGGGTAACCATTGCATCGTTGTGATGACACTCCACCTAGAATAACAGTTAAACCTTGTGATTGTGTTTCAAATCAAATGTCAAATCTGGAAGCAATGTAACCAATAGTGTGTATGTACTAGTGTCTAGGGTTAGTAGATTTGGTCTAGGTAGCCTTATTACTATCTCCTAGCACGGGGGGTGGACCTACGGGTACCACATGGTTGGGTGGAACGTGCACCTTACTCCGTTGGGTCCCCAGTATGTTCGTTGCATTGAGCGCTTCATGGATGGAGAGCTCGTATATGGATTCCTTTTATTTCTTCATCATTGTATATTGTAAAACTTGAAATGTAAAACATCCCTCAAATGTATAAGAGGAGATCATTTGTAAAATTGTAACTGTTATTTGAACTATCTCATCAGATGGATGAGCAATGTAATATCTTATCAATGCAATGTATGGAAACGTATTTGTACCTTATTATATCTTGTATGAGAATTTAAATTATTATGCAATGTTTACTTTATGTTATGTTTTAATTGGGAGCAATGCGTAATACTTAAGTCCCTTATGGAGAACTTAAAGTAGTGTAACATCGTTCAACCTAAGAATGTATGCAACTATTTAACATTATATTAATACTTAAAAAAAAAATTATTACACTTTTATCACTCTTGCAACATTCTTAGGTTATTTAGACGGGGCATTACAAGAATAGTCTATTGGTTTCTAATCATATCCTCATTTCCAAAAGAAAAGCTTCATCTATTTCCACCACCCTAAAAGAGCCTCAATTAAAAAATAAATCCCAAAAGAACCCCTCCACTCTAGATAATTTGGGTTCTAAGATCCTCAAGGGAAAGCAAAGTGTTGGTCAGAAGAAAAATCTAGGACCTGAAAGGATTATGGAAAGGAGGAAAAATACCTTTTGGGTGACAAAGAAGTCTCTAGTAAGGGGGAAAAAGAGACCTTGGGTGGTAGAAGGTTAGCTAGATTAGTGAAGGCCTATGCTAATGATAAAAATAAATTGTCTAATATGGAAGGTAAAAGTGTCAAGATTGATTATGAAGGGGAGATTAATGATGTTGAGGAGGATTTTTTTCCTCCTTAAAATGAAAAACCCCATTGTAATTGTAAGGAATTATCCGCCCTATCCCAATATGAAGAAGATGGTGCTTCTCATTCTCTATCCTCTCAAAACCCTTCAAGGGATGTGGACAAGTTGGAGTCTAAGAATGAAGAATCCAATGTTAAGGAAGATCAGGAAGAGAATTAGAGGGTTGGGAAGATTGAACAAAATAAGGGCTCGTGGTACACCTTCAATGCAAATATTGAAGACCTAAGAAACAAACTTTGTGTTGTTGGGATGGTTCAACAAGAGATAAAGGACTATAAAATCTTGTGATGAAAATTGAATAACATATATAGATCTATGAATCTGTACCAAAACAAGATTGATCAAAATGGAGAAAGCCTTCAATGAGCTAGTGAAAATAATAAAAGGCATAATGAAGAAATTTGTGATCGAGGTGATGACTGGGAAGTCAAAGTTAAAGAAGAAGAAGAAGACACATGACCTAGAAGAGGACCAGGAGGACAAGCTAGAGACCAAAAATAAATAAAAGAAGACTAAGCATGCTCAATAGATTGCCTATAGGGAGGAGACTATGGATTCCATTTCCACATATTGGAACTATCTTTGCTAGGCTGGGTTTGTGTTTTATGTGTTATTTTTGTTTTATTGTTTGTTAGTTATTTCTAGGTTGTGTTTGGCTCGGTGGCCAAATCCATTTGTTGTTGCTTTTTCCTCTATTTTGTTATGGGTAACTTGGTGTAATGGGTTTAGGGCCCTTCCCTGCTAATCAATCAAAATAATTATCAATTATCAATGTGTAAGTTGGTGAATTGTCTACTTATACCAGCATAATGGTGTAATAAGAGAATATAGAAATAAGTTTTTATTTGTTATTTTAAAGTTTTAGCTAGTGGGATAAAAAAATATCTCTCCTTGACCTAAAATAAACTTATAAATCATTAGAATTTGAGATGGATAAAAGAAGGAAACTGAGGCACTAGCAATAATGAGAAGAAGCTTTATCTCCTACATAAAGACAACACACATCATGGGAAGCTCACACAATGATAATTCATTCAAACATACCTATCAAGATTCATAAGTACATTAGGTATAAATAGTTTATTTATTGATTCGAGAAATTAACACATATTTACTTCTAAAGATTCATGTGAAAAATAAAAATAAAACATAGAAAAATTCATAGGTTTGATTATCAAATGAGAAATTATATGATTATTGGTAAAAAAGATAGGAATAGAAACTATGAAGCACATATTCCTCGTTAGTATCCCACTTCTCCTACCATGTCATATTGTTATAAAGATGAACTAGAAGAATTGATAAATTAACTTAGAAATGAGATACACAAATAAATGGAAATAGTTGAATTGTAGGTGGCTCAGTTAAAAATAATTCATTTGCTTCTTGGTAGGATGAATGAGGATATATCTTGTAATATACAAAATTTTGGCATGGGATATTAGGATGTGGAAAAACACATTGCTCGCTAGTGGAGAAAAGCATAAAGCAATGTCACACTATCAACAAACAAAATATCTTTAAGTGAAATTGTTTCACACCAAATGTTTTTGCCTGAAATTATGTGGTACCCATGTGTTGAAACAAATTTAATGTTGAACCCTGTCATTTAAAGCTACTAAACAGACATATTTAAATTTCAAAATACATGATATGTTGAATTTGAATGCAAGGTTTTAGGTGAAACCCTTTCTCTCAAAAGTATCTATGTGCAGCTTAACCCCAAATTTGGAGTAATTTTAACAAAAAAATCAATTTCAACTCTAGATTTCTCACACCAAGAGTACTTTCATAAAAATACGGAAAATATTCTTTTGTAGAGTTTTGAGTCTAGAATCTAAAGTACATTTAAAAAAATATTTTGATTATAGTTTTATTATATTTTAAAAAGATATTGCAAGTTATTATAATCAAACACGAGGTTGATTAAAAACTATATATATATATATATATATATATATATATATATATATATATATAATGCACGAGAGAAGAGAATGTTCTCTTAGAGAGTATAATTTTTTCTTAAATGACAAGAAAAACAGACAAAAGTTGATGTCCTATGAAAACTATAGCATTTCGATTAAATTTGAATTTTAAAAATTATTAAAAAATACATGTTCATCAATTTGTTTCCCATGCACTAGATTTTTAAGTTAGGTATGAGCAAAAAAATAGAATTTTTTGTTTGCTCTTTTTTTGTGACATCCCATCAACGTCAATTTTTACAAAAAAAAATAACAAATTAAAATTATTTTAAATTCATAAAAAATATCTAAATAATTTTTAAAAAATCAAATAAAAAAATGTAAACAAAATTAATGATTATACATTTTATTGGGAAAGGGCCCTATCTCTATTGGCTAAAAGAATCTTGTTGCAAGAAAGTGGCCATGAGGTCCACTCCCCCATCTGTGTGGTTCTAGGGGGGCATGTCACAATGTCGCCAATTATGTGAATTTTTTCAAGCAACACATTATAGGTTATAGGGGGCTAAGCCGATTCCTGTAGTATAATAATTAAAAAATATGCATTTTATTACTTTTCATCCATTTAAAATTTAAAACATAAATGTCACTTTTATGCTGTCCAAGTTAGAAAATTATAGTTGTGTTGGCCGTTCCTTCATAAAAGTGACATAATTTTGAAAATTTACCTGACTATCCCATTCCTCTCAATTTATCATATAGAAATTTTTAAACAACAAGAAGAGTTGTTGTATCACCTTAAGCAAGAGAATCAACTTCTTAAAAAGAGTTAAAATTATAGTATGTTCAACTTGCCACCCCCAAGAATTCAAATGCCTTCTCAATGAGTAGAGAGGAGGAAATTTCTTACAAGAAATATTATAATGAGCACCATGAAAATGCGGATGATTAATGGGTAAAAGTACAAAGTTGTGTCACACTTTTATAAAGGAAACAACCAACACTGATCCAACTTTTAAGCTTGAATCACTAAAAAGTGGCATATATGTTTTGAATTTTGAAATATAATTTAAACTAATAAAATGTGCATTTTTTAGTAGATTTTATGTTTTTATTTAAAAAAAAAAAATTAGAAAAGTTTTTTAAAACAGTTTTTTATAAATGAACACTATAATTTAGGTGTTGATAAAATAATGAAAAAATGAAGTTACATGAGACATCAATCTTTATATAGTAATTTTTTTTTCCTTTAATTTGTTTGTGTATTTATAATTTGAAACTTTAGTGCATGGATTTTTTTTTTCAATTCTAATAAATATATATATTTAAAATAAAATAAAATGTGTGTATTAAAACATAGTTTCCATTGAATGACAACTTTCATGTTAAATATTTATCTAAAATAGAAAAAAAGTTACACCATCTTGATATAGACTCTTTTATCTAGTGCATTATATTTTTTCATTTTCTTTTAATAAGTTCTAGTATTTTTTCTTGACATGGTAATCAACCTAATATTTTTGTTGATAATATACTTTTAGTAAAATGAAAAATAAAAAATAATTAAACTATATATATATTTTTAAAAACTACACTTATGGATCTACTTATATTTAAAAAAAAGTGTTATTTACATGAGTAGGAGTTATTGAAACATGAAGTTTTTCAAATATTTTTTTTTTTGGTAAATTAGCGTCAAAGTGGTGCTACATATGCATTTAGCCAACAATTTTAGTGGGAAAAGTTGTGGAAATATCTAACTTAGCTATAATGAATGTTACTAATAGTATTTAATGTTCAAGGGTCCAAATAATGTAGTTAACCCTTGTTTCCAAAGCATCATATGAAGATATAATAGCCCATGTAGATACAATAGTTCCATAAGTCCAAAATTAATATTATCTCGTGATGAGGCAAGTGCTTGCACAATAGAGTGATACTACTCCTAGATCAAATAAAATTTCCATGTTCACCAATAATAACTTGTAATGGGTAGAGGATAAGATTAAGAAAAATAATATTACAAAGGTGATAAAGAGAAGGAAGATTCTAATGCATTAGTGGGTAGTGAAGAAATAGGTACCAATAATTCTTGAAGGAGTAAATATAAACAATGAGGCATAATAAATTCAATCCTAATAATTGGAAGTATAATGTGTATAAAAAGAAGAGGAACTAGATGTTCCTTATTGAATTCAAGTCATGCATTTCATTCTTGATGTAAATGGCTTGATATTCCCACATGATGAAATAAATCACTCTTGTGAAGGGGTCAACTTATAAAGGGAAGAAAGACACACATTGAAGAGAAAAAAATAAAACCACAATTAAATGTCATCAATTGATGATAGTCAAAATGTTACCTTGGAAGTCACAATGAAGAAGATCAAACCATTGTTTATTTCCTCCTTTTCCTTGCTTTTGTTGAATATGTTAATAAAGAATTAGTCACTTGGAGAAAGGAACCAACTAATGCATATGTGGAGATCAAGGAAGCTCTTTAAAATTCACCAACCTTAGTAAGTTTAGATTATTTTCAAGAATGATTCAAGAGGTACATATATAATATTTTTCCTAGAAAATATGAAATTTCCCCTAAATGAGATGACAATTAATAGGAAACATCTAAATTTTAAATCTATAATCAAGTGATGATTTACAAAGATTATGATGGGTTGCTAATCAAATATTTCAAAGAGATAATAATATGGCTTGTGACAAGTCCATATAAATTCACTAACTAGTATGGTGATAGTGCATACTACCTGTGGACATTGGAAATGGATGCTTCACTTGTCCACAGAATGGGGGGATACAAGGAGAGGGATCCAATTTCACAATATTCACATTCAAGGACATCTTAGAGATCTCAAACCATTGAAGGATGTGAGAGATCTGAGTATAAGGTATCCTTCAAGATGATTGAGACAAGAAAGGGGTTCACCACCAAGTGTAAACTTGGAAAACATAAAATGTTTGAAAACACAATGTGATATGCAAAATGACCTAGAAAGATGAATTAAATGCAAGTAAAATAGAATAGGAAAGCAAAATAGAAAGTGTGCACTTGGAAACTTGTAGGGACTTGGATAGAGACTACAAATGCTGCTAATTCTAAAATTTTGGCCCATCGGGACTCATTTTCCAATCTGGGCGAATCAGTCCCATATTAGGGTTTCTACACAGGAATAGGTTTCTCAAAAAAGGGTATTTGAAAATGCCAACATCTCAAAATTGACCAAAAATGGGACTCATTCACCACTTGTGGTGAATGAGTCCAGTTTGGATTTTTTGGAAATTCAAAGTTCTGATCTGCACCTCTATGTCTGCTCTTTTAGTACCTCCAAGTGTCTAGATCCAAAACCCTAATTTTTGGGCTATAAGTTGTGGTATACAAAAAATTCACCGCCAACAATTCACCGCAGGAAAATTCATCACCATGAAAATTCACTGCGTGAAAATTAATTACATGAATTTTTTGGCAATTGATTTTCCATAGCGATGAATTGCTGGTGGTGGTGAATTTTCCTGCAGTGAATTGCTAACGGTGAATTTTCATAGAGCCATAAGTGACCCTTTGTGAAGATTTTGACCTTGCAAGTAGGGAGATGACTCCAACAAGTTTGAAACCTATTCTTCAATCATCTCCAAGCCTTCAAAGCACCTAGATCTACAATCACATAAAGAAAGAGAGAAAATATTGATTGCCAGGGAATAGGGGTTTTCCTTGGTCAAACCCCTTTGAGGTAATTAAACCAAATGATGAAACAATATAATGAAGCATGAATATGAAGTAATGCAATTAGAACCTTTCCATGATGATGGATCTTGAATTTCTACAACAATTGATGAAGAATCTTGCTCTTGAATGCCTTAGAAATGATCTTGAAAGCTACCTTGATGACCTTGAAATGCTTAAATCTTGCTTTCTTGACTTGATAACATGTAGGCTTGATTATACTTGGATGAAATAATGTTTTGAAAGCTTTCTTACATAGGAAAGGCACTCAAATGACCGTTTATTTGATCCCCAAAGTTGACATAGGAGGAATTTGAATTAAAAACCCACTTTTCCCACTCAAACCCCTAAAAATAGCTCATCATATTTTCCCCTTTGCCACATTAGATAAAATTACTATTTTTGTGATCCAAATAAATTAATATGGGAAAGGAAAAACTATTAAACTTATTAGTAGGTCTTCAAATGTTGAAAAATGAAGGTGTGCACAATGAAAGGAAAAGTTGACATCCATGAAGGATATTGTTTCTAGTTTAGATGTACCAAATATTGATTAGGTAAATTTCAATCATGCATCCACCTTTTACCACCTAAAGAATGATTCAAGAGGTACATATATAGTATTTTTCCTAGAAAATATGAAATTTCCCCTAAATGGGATGATAATTAATAGGGAACATCTAAATTTTGAATCTATAATCAAGTGATGATTTACAAAGATTATGATGGGTTGCTAATTAAATATTTCAAAGAGATAATAATATGGCTTGTGACAAGTCCATATAAATTACCTAACTAGTATGGTGATGGTGCATACTACCTGTGTACACTGAAAATGGATGCTTCACTTCCTTGTCCATAGAATGGGGGGATACAAGGAAAGGGATTTGATTTCTCAATATTCACATTCAAGGAAACCTTAGAGATCTCAAACCATTGAAGGATGTGAGAGATATGAGTGTAAGGTATCCTTCAAGATGATTGAGATAAGAAAAGGGTCCACTGCCAAGTGTAAACATGGAAAACATAAAATGTTTGAAAACACAATGTGATATGAAAAATGACCTAGAAAGATGAATTAAATGCAAGTAAAATAGAATAGGGAAGAAAAATAGAAAGAGTGGACCTGGAAACTTGTAGGGACTTGGATATAGAAAGGAAATGCTATTGATTCTAAAATTTTGGCCAACTGGGACTTATTCGCCAATCTAGGAAAATTATTCCTAGATCGAGGTTTCTGCACAAAAACATGTTTCTCAAAAAAGGGTATCCAAAAATGCCAACATCTCAAAATTGAACAAAAATGGGACTCATTCACTAGTTGTGGCAAATGAGTCCAATTTGGATTTTCTGGAAATTCAAAGTTCTGATCTACACCTCTCTGTTTGCTCTTTTGGTACCTCCAAGTGTCTAAGTTTGAATGGCAAATGAGTCCCATTTGGCTTTTCTATAAATTCAAAGTTTTGATCTACACCTCTCTGTTTGCTCTTTCGATACCTCCAAGTGTCCGGATCTAAAACCCTAATTTTTGGGGTTGTAAGAGACCTTTTGTGAATATTTTGACCTTGTAAGTAGGGAGATGAGGCCAACAAGTTTGAAACCTATTCTTCAATCATCTCCAATCCTTCAAAGAACCTAGATTTGCAATCACATAAAGAAAGAGATAAAATTAAGCAAAAATCACAAGGAGGGCCCAAACGAGACAAAAAAGTAGAAGGTTTAGTTTTTCAATGTCCACACTACATCAAGAGCTTGGCCAATTTTTTTTTTTAATTGCTAGTTTATGATGTTATTGATTAATAATGCTTATTGTAAATATTGGTGTAGAGGAGGGGATTTTCTACCCTCAAAATGATGAGGTATCAAGAAGCAAATGACCATCAACTACCTCAAAGATCAAAGCTCAGGTGACAAGATAAAATGCTATAAGGTGCTTATTTATGTTTTATGCAAAATTAAAAGGGGAGAGTTCTAGAAATAGAAAGAGTAGGTTGTTGAGGTCTTCTAGACAAACTAAAAAACTCTCAACCAACATTGATGGTGTGACACATGGACGTCCTCGCTTCGCGATAGCATCTCATATGAACCAAAAACCAAGACTATCTAGAAAACAACTAAGTATCTACTAGAAATTCTATTTACTAGGAAGAGAAAACAAAGGAAATGAAGCCTCCAACAAAGAGATATCTCTAATACTTGCACATATAAGATGGAAGAAAATTCTGGGGTTGTTTAGGGGCTTGCCTTAGTTAAATCCCTGCTTCAATCTTTCCACCTCCATAGATATTCGGTGAGATATTTAGAGAATGAAATAAACATGATATAAGGAAGAATAAATATGCTAGAATAACATGATAACTAGATTAAACAATAATGCAATAAATGAATCAAAGTTACCCTCCTTTAACAAGATAGGAATGTCGAAAGGAAGAGAGTGCAATTTACAAGCTTGAAAGAACAATGTAGAGTGCCTTGTGAGATCAAGAAAATGTAATGAAGATGGTAGAATGGAATTGCTATGATGGAGAAAAGGTAAGAGAGAAAGAGTGAATGAGAAAGAGAGATTGATAGATTGAATACCAAAATGGAGTGTTTTAGGGATTTATAAGCATGCAAGGGTCATCCAAAAATTCTTGTGAGCTAGCAAAGGTGTTACAGTTGTTGGTAGGCATGAAACGTAACACATCAATGGATAATACAATTAGGAATCTATTCAGGTCACTTGAGCGACATAGATGTCTATGTGGAACACATTTATCTGAGACATAAATTCACCTTAATAGTTGAGAACAGATAAGTTAAGGATTAAATTAACATTGGATAAAAGGGACATTGCATTATCAAATTTGATATCTAAATAGGAGGTATGGAATGTGAAATTACATAGGATGTAATTTACAACATTAAATTTTTCCCCACTTTAGCTAGCATGTACATTCTAGCAGATGTGAGCTAAAGTGGAGAGATAAAGAGGCTGAAGAGAATATACCTAGGATGGAGAGGAGTTAGGTCTTCGATCTGATATATGCAATTGTAAACCTGAGCTAGGACATGAAGAGGAAACTAGTCTTCTATCTTGCAAAGATTATTGCAAATTCACCACAAACATGTTAGCTATAGACAAACACATTAGGTAAAAAAGCATAAAAATAGACATGATAAATTTGATTAGATATATAAAGATGACACTGATAAGTATGGCTAGCAAGCTATGTTATGCTAGAGACCATACAAAAAATTGATAGGCCTGTGGTTGTTGCAAATTATGTTGTAGGGTAGTCACAAAAAAGATAATTCTAGTTAGGTTTCTCCCAAGCTAGATAATGAGATCATAAGACATCAAGATTCAAGGCATACACATATTTCTACAAAATAAGAAAAACATAATATGATAGCCACCACTTAGAATGATATGTTCTATGTGGAGGAGAACAAGTCATTCTAAGGAGAAGAAAGATAGAGATGTGTCATGACATATAATATCCTTTATTTTTTTATCTCCTTTTTAATTCTAAAAGGTTATTTCATAGTTTTCTCTTCTCTTGGGTAAAAAGTCACATAACATTTCTCCCCTTGTAAATTGGTTGTTGTCCTCAGTAGCATGAGATTCATCTACATCAAAACTCATAAAAAACATATAACCAATCATTGAAGAAACTGATATTGAATGTAGATCATTCTTCATAATATTTTTCTACATATATATTTAATTCATATACATCCTTTTATTCTTTTAATTCATAGATGTCTCCCTTTTTCAATTAACAAGTAATTACAAGAGAATCATTTTTTCTAATGACAAGAATTGTACATACATACATATTAGGAATTTACAATCAAAGAAACTAATGCTATTCTATATGTTTAATCACATAAATTTCAACTTAATCAATTTTCTCTCATGTAACCTATTTTCTTTAATATAGATGTTTTAATCACTTACATGTAACTTCAACAACAAATTTAAAAAATTATTATCATGTGTTGACATAACATTTACCTAGTGAATGGCATACATATCCCATACTATTTAGTCGTTCATTGTTGAAACTATATGTAATCTATATACTCAATATATATTCTAAGATGATAATCATGCATTTCAGACTACATGAGTATCCTCTTTTCTAATAAAATACTTTATAAGAAACATGCACAAAGTTATTGGGTTGATCAAGTCCACTAACAAAGTATAATAAAATAAAATATGATAATTATTCTAGGAATTTTAACATGATTCAAACAATAATAAATTATTAACATGCATAGAACAACTCATAGAGAAACATTAGAACTAATCCTTTATTTAATTTAACTAGAGTGCACTCACCTAGAATAAAACTATATTAACTAGAGTGTACCTAGTATCTATAACTAACCTATCTCTTACTGTTTCTTAATCTTGTTGACACATCAAGACCCATGTTCCATGAGATGAGGCTCATTCAAAATTTCCTTTCTTCATGTATGGAGGTTCACCATAGGAAATTTCTACAGTAGTGATCCCAAGAGATCATATAAAATTATTTTGTTGTGCTTCCCATTTTTATTCACAAATATAGTCTAGTATTTGCCAATTTTACTAGGAAACAATTATCTCTGAAAATGTGATTAGGCTTTAGATTTCTATAAGTGAATTCTAACTTGTGAAGATAAGTCAAATCCTTTACTATGTCTTTTAATATTGTTGCAACTATAGACTCTTCAGATGAATATCCTTAAATGATATTTTTAAAATATTTGGTCAAGTATACATGGAATAACTATACAAAACCATTATCTTAACATGAAGGAGAAATGAGTATTTTTATAAAAATTGGAGGTGGTTTCTCCCCTTGTAAAAATTTGACATGTCCCATGTTTAAGGCTAAGAGAACCAAATATTTATTTTGTCATATAAAATACTATGTTATTTTAAGTAATGTAAGATGATATTTTCCAAATTTTATGATGTGAAAATGATTTTAGGACCTGTGGGTTATGGGCCCACAATGTGTTTAAAATATACATGTAAGAAATCATAGTGTCAATTTTAAATAGACATATCAAGCATGGTAAAACTATTTTCTCAAGATAGATAAAAATCCAAATGAAAATTAGTTGACATGATACTATCTTAATCATGAATATGACTTCGTTGTATAAGAGGATGCTAGCTAAATAGAAGATTGATCTATTATCAAGTTTATTTGAGATCTTATGATGTATAAATTGATATTTCTTGAGCTTAATCAACCATAAAATTGTTGTATGTGAGTGAATTATCAAGGTTACCCTTAAAATAAAACTAAGTTTTAATTATAACACTCTTGGTATCATACTTTGAATTTCCATTATACAACCTAATTTGTTCATTGTAACATATGATTCAAAATTACTCTCAAGGAAGGTTATGAATTGATGTTCATAGAGCTATATTGTAGTCTACATGGTTTATCAAAAAAATTACTAACTATTATGGTTAATGATAACTCAATAAAAATGGAATGTGGTTAGTGCCACCTAAAGTATCACAAGCTTGACTACCCTACATGTTGGAAAAATATGAATATTTGACAAATAAAAGATTTAAAATTTAAAACATAAAAACAAGTAATTTAACGTATTCATCCAAATACTTATTGATATATAGTATCATAAAATCACAAGTGTTGCAACACAATTTTTTTAAGGTAAGTATGATACTTGTTTGAAGAAATTGACAAGTTCAGGAATTATATCAAGAACATTCACTTAGACATTATTTTAGCACTTTTATTAAGTTGATTCAAATAATATATTTGAAATGAAAAAATGGCATATTAAATTGGTATAGGTTTCCTCTAATAAATATAATATGTGGCATCAAATATTGTATGTTAGGTCTATATTATTTGTTTCATCCATTATTTACACAATATAGATAATACATTCTCTAGTGGAAATATTCTTCATGACTTGAATATCTCAAATTAATAGTTAAGAGTTTTGTGTGATAATAAAATGTATCTCTAGGATTACATTCACTATTCTATTATGGTTCTTGATTAATTACTATGATAGTAGTTGTAAAATTTATCAAAGTATTTGAAGACTCATTTTTAAAATGATATATGGAATTTATTCGATTAGTTATATATGGTGAAAGAATATGTGGTGATGTGAATCTTCTTGATTTCTTTGAGCTAGATCTAAATAGGATTGTAACTAGAATAATTGTATACAATAAAAAGTATTTTCTATTTGTCGATTATCTACCCCGAGTTTCAAATTTTAAAGAATATGGTGCACCTGTGATTTAGAGGATAAAAAATATGCAAGGACAATGGTTTCAAGTTCCTATTGACTCTACTAAAGGTGTTCAAACCTTTTCTTGCAAGATTTTGACAAACTTTCCTCTCTAGGTTTAAACCCTCAACAATGTCCTAATTGGACATTTATTGCAACAAAACTAATTATTATGCCTATTAGACTTCTTGCACCTTGAATACACTCCAAAGGATCTGCTCATCTCCTTACTTTGATATGGAAAACTCAAGATACATGTTTTCCATTAAACCCCCAAGGACATAGGTTTTTTGATAGTTTTAAGGACAGTGCATACAAATAGGTTTGCACAACTTACTCATACGATTGAATTAGGAATTTTCATTTGGTGGGAACCTAGGAAGAAACCTAAGGAAGAGTTTCACCAAGTTTCAAGAAATTTCAATAGTGGAAAGAAAAGTTATGATTTTTTTTCTCTTGTTGGAAACCCTAGATCAACAACATGGCAGTCAATAGTTATTTTGCCATATCTTGCTCAAAACCTCATGAAATTTAATGAACCAAAAGAATTTGAACCTAAAAACAAAAAATATCATTCCATCCATTTACAAATTTGGCATGGTTCCATAAAAGGTTGTACAAAACTGTTTTTAGAATGAAACTATAAAAAAATGTCAAAAATTGTGAAAAAATAGGGGTATTTTCATCAAAAAGCTCCTTTAACCATTTATTGGAGCACTCTTCTTCATTTATTCAATGTGAATGATGATCAAGAATAGTTACATTCAAAATTACATGCTTTTAATCAAAACCTAAAGTCCCAATGTCCCTTTTTAGTACTTAAACTTGTAAAATATGCACTTTTACACAACCTAAACTAAAAAAAACATGTAAAGTGACCTTACAAGGTCATTAATGGTCTTCTAAGACCTTATTAGACTAAAAAAACAGAAAAAAAAAGAGTTGAGGAATAAACCCCAACCTTGCAATAAGCCAAAAACACCTTAGAAATTCAAGTTGGCATTTTGGCAAAAAAGCCAATATTTAAATTCCTAGGTCTATTTAAGCTACGCAAACCATTGGACATGATCCCAATGGAACTCCTAATACCTACACAAACTAAAATAAGACTCCTAAAATAAAAATAAAGCATAAAAATATCATGAGAGTGATGCTCCTACATCATGCTCCCAAGGAAAAGAAAAAAGAAACTCAAGTTCCACCTGAGAGGAGGTCTGCAATAGTCATTCCATGCTTAAGAATATTTGACTCTATCATCCATATGGAATCCTTATTTGGGAGTCCTCCCAACTTGAAAAAATAATGAAAGTATTGCTTTCCTTTGGTATTCTTTCTACTCTCTTTGTGTGAAAGAATGCGCTCTAACTTCATTGGTTTGAGCAGGGTGAGTAGTCTCCACATCCAAATCTTGTTGTGTGTTTTTTGTATACCTTCTCCTTCATCAACAATGGCATCCATTTTTAGGAATTATGTCATAGAATTAAGACTAAAAATTGGTGAGAATCATGCTACTATTCTTTGCTTAGAGATGTGTTAAGGAAAGATGCCAGCCTTAAAACTAACACCAGCCCTCTTTGATGTTTCTTTTCCACTAGCTTGGAGATTCTCTTTCACTTGTTGATGATTCTCTTGCATGGAAATTGCATATTTTTCACCCTCTGCACTTGTCATAGGAAATTTTGGCACACAACATTGTGCTCCTTTAAACAATAAACCACCTTGTATAAGACAATCTAGCCACTTCTCCCTATTAGTGCTAATAGGATGCTTTCAAACCTCTTAAAATTCTTTGAAATCCTCACCATCCTTATACAACTTGAAATTCTTTAAATACTGCTTACTTTTAAAGGCCAGGTTTTGTTACACCTTCAGTACTCATAAGTCAAAACATCAGCATATTATACATGCTTGGTATTGTGATTGTGAAAGTGTAACTTTGTAGGCACTCAACCCACTTAATGTGCCTTGTATTTGAAAACAAATTACACCTCTTGGATGATACTCTACTTGTGTTCATCTGCTCTAACTCACTCTCATTAGTTTCTTTCATACCAATCTTGTTACTTTTAGTATCAAAATCATTTTCACTTGAAAATTTCATCTATTGCTCCATTGGTAGTTTCAATTGTTTTAATTTTCCATCTTCTATCTTCAGATTAGTTTGAAAATGTTGTTGCTCTGAATTTCCTTTCTTCATCGGGAATTGCTCATTCAACTTTGTAATTTCCTTCATATCAATCTTGTTGCTTTTAGCATCTAAATTCCTATAATTTTTAACCTTCCAAACACGTTTGTATCACTTTTGTTGACATCATCCTTTTCTTTAGATATCTTACATTCTTCATTTTGTTGGGATGTCATCTTATAGGCTGCTTTTTTTGGTAGACTAACACTTGGTATAAAGTCAACTGGTGACTAATATCTCTCATTGGAGGCAAGGAGTTTGGAATTTCATCAACAAATATATTTGCATAACCCTTCAACATGTCTTGAATCTCCCATGGAAAGTCATCAATTCTTGTTGTTGTTATGATAGTCCTAGGTATGACCATCAATGCACAACCTATCTCTTCCTCTTCCATTATCATTAGAAGCTCTTTTTCATTCACTAACATCACACTTGATCCAATTTTTTTTGTCTTTATCTTCCTCTTTCAAGGTGCTAAGTTATAGGTAACTCCATCCTTCTCTAAAACATAAAAATTACTCCTACCATCATGCATTTTTTTTCTATCATATTTCCAAGGCCTACCAAATAACACATGGCATACATCCATAGGGACGATATCACATAACACCTTGTCTTTATACTTTCCTATTTGAACCTGTACCCAACATTGTTCATTGACTAGTACTTTCTGCCCCTTATTCAACCATGAGAATTTATATGGTGTCAAATGAGGTAAACTCTATAAGGAAGCTAAGGTAGCAGAACAACTTCCTACACTAATTTTGAGAGGAAAATAATGCAAAACTTTTACAGATCTTTAACAATTATAGAAAATTAAACATAAATATCATGCATACCACAACACACTGATTTGTGTGGGGAAAACCATTTCAGGAGAAAAACTCCACACTCCAAAAGCCACCCAATATATTATTCAAAAATCACAAAGATTACAATATACTTGCCGAACAATCTTCTCATAATATTATCACCACTTAAAGATCTAGAGGCAACACGACTACTATTAGACTCTTAGAATACATCACAATACACAACCGTAATACAATGCCCTCATAAAATAGGGTTTCCTTCTAGGTAAAGTCAAGCTAATAAATGTTGGCAGTCAAATACGAGACATAATGATGAACAATCTAGATTTACAATAATAAAGTGTATATAAAATTTGGCCTCTAGGGGCACTGCCATTAAGCCCCTGTTAGGGTGCACTACCCTCGGACCCCCAGTTGGGGGGATGATCCCCCTAGACCCCTCATGGGGGGGAATCCCCCCACACCCCCCATCATCATCGAATGAACAATACCTTATGTAATTGTAAGGTTGAGACACATTTTCTCAACAATATCTTCAAATTTATTTTTTCTACCAGCTCAATAGCAACTAAATTATCAGTACTACCATAATATATAGCAACCTTGAAAAAATTACCTTGGAACTTGCAAATAGTCCTAAATAATGGCTTCCTTTGTGGTGGCTCCTTCTCCATTGGAACCTTGATCACTGTCCTTCTCATTAGCAAGGATTCTCCTATCTCTAGTTCTTCTAGTTGTTGTGAGGAGTTAACACTTCACCTCCTCTGTGAGCAACTTGAGTCCTTCTTTCATTACTAAAGGTGGTAGTTCATTTCTCTTCTAGATACTCCTAAGCTTGATGACCTACAAACTTGTTGCACCTGTAGCATTTTCCTATGAAGCGAATCTTCCTCTTTGTCCAAATCTTCCCTTGAAGTTAGGCCTTCTTCCTCTAAAACCTTCTCTTGAAATTGGTGCTTGTTCTTGAGAGGTGATTGAATCACCTTGACTTTCTTGTGATTGTCCTCTACCAACACATGGATCTCTACCTCCGTAAGTCCTTCATCTACCTCTATCCTAATTTTCTTGCTTCCTATTCAACTTCTCCCCAACATTTAAGGCCAATTGATAACACTCTTCAAGTATCTTGGGGCTTGTAAGGATCAACTCATCTTGCAAGCTATACTTCAATCCATTAAGGTATCTTGCAACCTTGTCTATATCATCCTTCATGTGTCCTAATTTGATACTCAACTTATAAAACTCTTTAGTGTACTCTTTCATTCCCATACCCTTTTGTTTCAAGTTCTACAACTTCCTATACAATCGAGTCATGTAGTCACTAGGTATGAATTTTCCCTTCAACTTGGAAACCATCCTATCCAAAGAAATAATATTGGATTTACCCTTATTTTTCCTGTCTTCCTGTATAAGAGTGAATTTGCACCCCTTATGCAAATTCCCCTTTTTTCCCTTTTCCACCTTAGGAAACCAAGTTCAGAGGCTTAATTACACCTAAGCCCACTACTTACATCCCACTTAGAGCCTGTTTTGAGTGTTAGTGGGGGAATTTATATTAGGGATGCCCACACGACACATAGACATCCACACAAAGTGCTTACGTACCTGACAGATTCCTACAGCTAAACCTATAGAGGCGTTACACTTCTCATTGGTGGTCAAGTTGTAACACCCTCTTTGGCTGACCGACCCGAATATGGCCGTTTTCTTCATCTCCTCTTCAAATTTACTCCTTCAACAAGCATTTCATCCTCTAAGCATTCAGGTGAAATTCTTCCAAGCATTCAAATTAGCTTCTCCACACTCTTGCACTCACTCTAAACATTCTAGAAGCAGTTTTGCACCTCATTGCAACAACAACTTCACTCCACCACTTCAATAGAGAAATTTTGGGACCAAACCATTGCAATAGAGGCTCGAGTACTCTTAATCTCTCCCCCATCAGCCTTGAGTGATTTTGGTGGAGGTGGTAAGCTTCCCATTCCTCTCCTCTATTAATTGGTAGAGTAAGCACATTTACTGTTTTGTAGTGCTTTAGTGTTCTTTACTACATTGTTTTCTTTATCTCACTTTCTTGGTTGTCCATGGAGGTGGAAACACCTAAATGGGGGTCTAACTGAGGCAGGCCCCTATATAGCCACCCAACATTTTTCTCCTTCTTGTGTGTAGGTGAACGTTCTTTCGAGGAGCTAGTTGGCGAACGAGTTTCTTTGTGAGATTATTCCTACCGCCTTAACTCTCACATTTTTATTGTATCACATTAGAGAGTATTTTGTTTACTTAATCATGTTATTTTGGCCCTTTAATAGTAGTTCGATGGGCTGTTAGATTTTTTTCTTAGGTTTTACCTTGTCTCTGAAGTTGTTTGGTCGTACGAATGCCAGTGCACTTGAAAAACGCTAGTGCATCACGCTTTTGTCCCATGACCGTGCTTTTATCCTCGAACAGAGAGATCCCTGAGGCATAGTGTTGAACCTGAAAATCAGATCGCTTAGCCCCATCTTACATTTTGGGTCTATAGGATGATTGTAGTACTTTATAATCCTCATCTTTTTTGTCCTATATTCCCCAACATATTGTTAAGCCGAGGTAAGTTAGGGGAGCCTTCTGCTCCTAGCCCTCCATGACTTGGGGCCTTGAACGTGGTTAGTCCACCTCTCTTACATTTTTGGTGAACCTGATGTGAATCATTTTGGTTCCATTTTATGATACTTACAGTTCCTTTCCTCGTACTTCAGGTGTGTTGTAGGTGCAAGTGTTGTGAGGCTATAATCTTACAACCCAACCTATGACCCCTAGTTGGTGTAGGTTGAAGGTTCTGAAGGTGTTGCGTAATGAAACCTTAATTGGGTCACCATTTTATCCTTTGACCTTTAGGGACTCTGTGAAAGTATCGTCTAGTGTGTGTAATGGCCTCCTTCTTGCATCAACATATCCCCTCTGTGCAGCCTATGGATAGTGGAACTGGTATAACCTTCACTTCACAAGACATGTTGATGGGTTTTAATAGGGAACCATCTCCTCTCTACATCCTTGCACAGATCAATGGAAATATCATAGCGGGTGTTCTCATTGATCTAACATCACAAGTAAACATAATAACCAAGGATATCATGCTAATTAACTTCTTACATAAAGATGGGTACGATGCACCTGTGAGTACCATCCGCATGCATGATGAGCTTTATGCTCCCCCTTTGGGTAGTATTGTCCTATTAGTCTTAGTTGGACCTAAATATGTGAAACTACTGTTTGAAATTATCCTTGGGTTTGAGCTCTTTAGGGTGAAATTGGCTATCCCTTGGTTGGTGGTGATGAACGCGGTACCCTCGATTGTGCATAAATGCTTAAAATTTATCCACGGGGTTCCGTACACGTAACCCATGACATCGGTTATAGATCACCGATTGCTCGCGGTAGCTACTCCTTGGACTACTCTTGGCCTACACCCATTGGTCCTCTTCTGCTTAGGATGAACCTTCTACACTAAACATATCAGAATTATAAGAAAGGGTGTTTGAGGCCAAAAGTGAGATACCCTCCCTCGCCTTATGTTGTTTCACATAGGCCTTGTTTAAAAGCTAACAACGATGCTACTAAGGCATAAAGGAAGGAAGAAGAGAAGTGGTCACAAGATCCCCCTTCTTCCTCTTTCGCTGATCTATCTGATGCTTCTTCTCACTCTACTGTGGTACCATCAGATTCTACTCTGCGCTTGCGAGAGAACCCTATGGTGCCTGCTTGGTGAAAGCCTAAGTGTCCTGCACTCAAATTTCTTATTTTTCTGATGGATCCTAGACCCATTCGATATAACAAGAAGGTCTCCAATGTAGGGTCCTCTTTGTCTTGACCTCTGTAGCCTCCTACTGCTCCTGCACCTAAAGCAGTGAATGGGAAGAGGCCCGCTGCTGAGGCTCTTGGGCTGACTCCCCCCACTGCTCCTCAACCTATTCCTCCTACTCCCGCTCATGAATCCATTCCTCCATTGGAGATGGTTGTAGTGGACATTCCCATGATTGAGCAGGAGCCTTATGCTCCCTTGCAACCTCTAGCCTCCAACTCAAAGAGTCATTGAAATCACCTTGTGCGTGAGCACAAGTGTCGGTGAAAGGATCTCTTGGATAGGAAGACCACCTCACAAAGGAAGAAGGAAGAGATGACCACCCTTGCTTTAGGGCCCCCTTTAGTGTCATCCTCTTCCCTTCCTTCTGGCTCTCTCTAGTTTGGTCCCATGTTGCTTCCAGCTTCTACTATGAGTGTGAATGCACCTAAACCTAAGCGGGTATAGGTTTTCATCACTCCTTTAGTGGATTCACCCTTGCTAATGTTTGTTCTAGATATCTAGCCTTTCCCAAGGCCCATGAATATGATTAATATGTTGGTTGTATCCACTGCGGTTCTTTCCTCCTCTTCCTCTGTGCTTCTATCCTCATCTGTGGGGAGTTCACCTCCTTTGATGAAGAAAAAGGTGGAGTGTGGTCCTTCTAGTAATGAAGGGTGTAAGAGGAACCCACCTTCTTCATAAGGTGGTCCTATTCTGACTTGTTCCATCCTAGTGACAGAACTAGTCCTGACTTCCCCTGAGATTGTCACCGCTCCCAAGTCACTCGGTGAGCCTAGCAGTGAATCTCAAGTGCAACATGCCCTATTTACTGAAGTCAAACATGGTGCTCTTGTTGGGTGCATGATTAACTTTGTGGATGAAGTTTTGACCTTGTCAACAATTTTTGCGAAATCGCTAACCCCACAAGAGCTTGGTGGAGAGGACCTTGAGGGGCCCTCTTCCTTAGCCCTTGTTGTGGGAGGGCAAAATGCTCCTCCTCTTAACATCCCACCATTGTAGGCACATCCTCCTTCCCCCTATGATGACCTAGAGTGGGAAGCGGATGACCTATTGGTCTATCAGTGTTAGGAGGAGGCCCCTTCTTGATCTTGTGTGTATGTGTGTTTTGTGATGTGTTCCCCCGTGATTGTACTATGTGTGCTTGAATGACCCTTGTCACCCCTATTGGTGCTTAGATACAGGAGTGGTTTTTGTTTCGCAAACCTTCTTCTATTTGTATCATCATTCTTCCATGTTTGTGCTTGGTTTTTGATAAATTGGGGATGATGCAAAGCGTTGGGGGAATTTAGGCTTCCCTTCCATGTTGACCCAATTTTTTATTTTTACTTTGTTTTTCATGCATTCTTCCTGATCTGGTTGGGGATTGATGATATTTTTCCTTGCACCATGATTACCTGTTATTTATATGAGCATGGACAGATTTGACCCCGCTAAACCAGATCCCCTTGTGTCCTTTGCTTATGTTTTCTTTTTTGCTTTCTCTTTATCTTTCTCTCTTCTTTGCTCGAGTTGTCCCTCTCATGTGTGACAATGTCTTTTCTTCAACATTTCAATTTTCAAAAAACACATTTGTTTCCAATGAATCTTTTCTTGAAAATATTCGCAAACCTTTCTTCAGAATCACATTCTCAACTTGGAACCCTAAAAAAAAATGTTTCCTTCATGATGGGTTCATAAAGAAAGGACTTGAAAACCTTCCTCCAAAGTGGGAACATCTTTGACCTTCCCCTCAGATGGGGGAATATTCTTCCTTTAAAATTCCTTGATGAAGTGAACATCTTTCAAAAGGATCCCTTGATAATGGATCAATTTGAGAAAGAGAACATCTACTTTCGAACTGTGAGTCCCTTGAGTGGACACCCTCTTCACGTCGTGTCCCCAAGGGA
>VDFB02163181.1:0-32552 GCA_007258455.2 Sequoia sempervirens
AGTCTGGAGCTTCGTCTTGTAGCTACCCCAAAATGTGCCCTCCTCACAGGCATGATTGAAAATTTTCTAAGTGGTGACGATATCCTGCTCATGCCTCCATATGCACCCAACTTGCCTTGGGAATGTGAAGAAAATATTCTAAGTTGAAATTCCATCCACCTCCCTTGAAGGCCAAATGCGCCCAAGAAGGAAATCTAAGGCGAGGGCAAGAAAAGTGGCTAAGTATAACTCTCATCCACCTCACATGGCAAAATGTGCCCAACTGCAAGAGCCAAGCATGAAAATTTTCTAAGTATCAAGCAATATCCTCCTCCTATGGTAAAATGCGCCCATCCTTCTCAAGAGCTGAAATGCGCCATGTTTACAAAAGAGGTCAACAAGTCAAAGAGTTTCATCATGCGCCCAAGTGAGGCCATGTAGAGACAAAAAGAGGAAGCCCAAAGGTCACATGTTGGGCGTTGTAAATGCTTCATCCTTCATCACATGCAATATGCGCCTATCTTCTAGCAAGCTGAAATGCGCCCAACGAGAAAGTCAAAAGGGTCAACAATTTTCATCCTCTACCATGCCCAAAATGCGCCCAAGAGGAGTTAACAAGAAAGAAGTCAAAGGAGTCAAAGATTTTCATCCTCCACATATAGCAAAATGCGCCCAAGTAAGGGCATGTAAAGACAAACACCCATGCAAAGTTGGTATTCATGCAAAAGAGGAAAAGGACAAAAGTATTCAAGGCGTTATGTACAGGCAAAATGAGTTAAAGAAATTTGAATTCATGCAAAGGAGGAAAAAGACAAGGTATCCATGCAAGGAGAAGGAAGAAGACAAGGCGTTGAAAGCACATAAAGACACAAGTCAAAGGTAGAATTGAAAATGTTCCTCTTCAAGTCAAAATGCGCCCAAGTTAGGGAGGAATTACTAAAATATTCTAAGAATTTCATTCTTCCACACATCAAAAATGCGCCTAAGGGGGAAATGAAAATGTGCAAGGTGTTGAGAAAATATTTTCTTAATGACATACAAATGTGCTAGGCGTTGAAATTTGAAATTTCCTACATGACAAGAGAGGTGCGCCTTAGATGTAGAGGTGGTAAAAGTTGCTTAAGCATTGAGCACAAGGTGGTGGAAATTTGAATGGAAATATGCTAAGCATTGAATATTCTATCCTTCTTAACTAGTGAAATACGCCAAGAGGGAAAGGTAGGAAGTGTTAAGTGAAATATACTAAGGCGCTGGAAATTGCCAAGGGATGAATGATGCTAGGCGTGGATGTGAAGTATCCTCTTCTAAGTGCTAAATGCGCCAAGTGCAAGGTGATATGAATAAAAACAATATGCTAGGCGTGGGAATTTTAAATGAAAGTGTCCTTCACGGTATAAAATATGCTCAAGGTAATGGAAATAATTTTTTCTAAGTGAGCTAATGAAATAAAATTCTCCTCACAGGCAAGGTGAACGAAGTTGAATAAAATTTCCTAAGGCAAATTTTCTAAAATGCAAGGTGATTCAAAATTTTTCTAAGGCACAAATATTTTCTTCCTTTAGAAAATACGCCTAGACTCTGAGATGATAAAACTTTCTTGGGCATGAATATGAATTTGCCAGGGATGAAGTCAAATGATGCTAGTTGCACAGGATCAATAAAAAGTGTTCAAGTCGGAGCAAGGAAATGCGCCTGGAGTTGAAGAAATGGATTAAATTTCGTGAGGAATTATTTTTCTAAGGTTCAAAATTCAACAAAATTAAATGAACCCATTCGTTGTAAACCCATGAATTCTACACGTTCTGAAGAAAATTTTCTTCTGGTATTGAAGATCTTCGATGAGAAGTTGATTTTAAAGTCTTCTGCACTTCACCAAGGCCTTCAGGATGAAGAATTTGAATTTTCCTAAGGGAAAATTTAAAAACTTTCTAAGGCAAGGGATAAAATGTGTTAAAAGTGCCTTGGCGGATGAATTTCAAAATGATCGCCTAGATGATTTTTGACCAAGTTCCTGATGAAAGCATTTTTCTCGAGTCTGAGTTGGATGAAATGTCAGCCGGAAAAGTGAAGAAGATGCAATTGAAGCTAACACTTTTAAGAGATGATACACCCTTGAGGAAGATGAAATTGGCTAAGGCATGAAGAATTTGAACGCAAAGTTGGCTAGTGAAGACGATGAGCCCTTGGAGATCAAAGCGTGAAAATCAGGTAAGTAAAGTGAATTTATATTATGAAGTGTTCTAATGCTCTTCTCCTTGCTTGTTTTGCAAGAGGAACGTCGAGACCAAGCGGTGATGATTTAGAGTGATGAAGCAAGTGATTCATGATGACATCTCAACCTCGAAGGAAGAAAGTTGCAAGAAAATGGCTAAGTGTTGAAACTTCGTATGTGCCCAAACTCAAGATGGAGAAAAGAGTGGAAGCTCGAGCAAAGTTGAAGAGCAGCGTCAAGAAGAAGATCAAGAACAGTATGAACACATTTTAAGGCTGGAATCTTCTAGAAGGATGATGGACATTAATGGCTCATTTATTACCCCACTCCTCTTGGTGACGGTTTTTAGGGTGAATCTTGTTTAGAATGAGATACAACTGGCCATCCAAATTGAGATTGTAACTCCGAGTCTGATTTATAGCTGTACTATAAAAGGAGTCCTCATTTGTATCTCATTGTTAGACACTGTTGTGACAAGAGACATAGAGTAGAGGGACAACTTAGAAGCAGCTTAGTAGCAGATTGACAGTAGGTTTGAAGAAGAGGGAAAGCCTTTGAAAACTTTTGTAAGAAATTGTTGTGAACACTCTCTCAATAAAAGAGTTTTTCATTGATGGTGAATTTCGTCTTTGTTGTGAGTAGCTAGCAAGGTTTCTTCGTCCTTCCGATTCAGATGGTAGCGTAAAATAGTTCAAAGTAGTATAATTTTCATTCCATGCAAGTAGATAGTAGTTGTGGAATGTGGTCTTCAACTTGAGCAAACTTCGTCTATCCATACCACTAGTGTGTTCGCTGACGGTGAATGCGCCTTGTGTGGTCAACTGGAATATCATGTACTTAACTTCGATCATGATTTGTGTGTTTATATGCGTCGTTGTGATGGTATTTTCATGCTAAGTTGTGATCTTAACACCTTGAGCTACTCCTTTGAAGATTGCACCGGTTCTGTGGAGGCTGTTTGAAGCGAGGCAAAGCAGAGCCTGGTTGAAGCTTGTGAGAATTGATCACCATGTCCACGCCTTAGAGTGGATTAGAGCTCTCTAAACCCTGCATTTTAAATTCAGTACTTTCAAGTTAGTTCAGGAAACAAGAACTTCATAGACAAATATTTCGAGCATTTGAATTCTTTTCTCCGCTGCCGAACAATTCCATAAGTCCCCTTGAAATACCAGCAAATCACATCGAGCCAATTGAGCCTATTCGCATTGAAAGAACCTTGGAGTTGAACGCATGAACTTTCTTGCAATCTTAGCATGCGGAATACTTTGATCAAGAGAGAATAGGGTAGCCGTTGGCGACTTTATTCTGCGTTGGTGCGGTCACGAAAAACACATCAACAGGCGCATATCATGCTTGAGGAGGAACATTTTATACGCCACCCCTTTTATTCTTGACTTTGCTTGGCAAATGGGCGCATTTGACATGGTGTGAAGGACGAAATTCTTACTTAGAATATTTTTAGCAATTCCTCCCTAACTTGGGCGCATTTCACACTTGAAGAGGAACATTTTCAACTCCACCTTTGGCTTGCGTCTTTATGTGCTTTCAACACCTTGTCCCTTTTCTCTCTGTCATCATGCATACGCCTTGACTTTTTGTTTGTCTTCATCTTGCATCTTTGCATGGAGACGTTTTGTCTTTTTCTAACTTTGCATGTAGACATTTTGTCCTCACATGCCTCTATTTGGGCGCATTTAAGTATGGGAGGTGGATGAGGGTTTCAACGCCTTTGCCTTGACTTTCTAGAGCTTCTTTTGTGGGCGCATTTCCTACTTGCTAGAGGATGGGCGCATTTGCTATGTGAAGAAGGATGAAACTTTTGACTTTTTGACCTTCTTGAGAGGTGGGCCCATATGACATGGTATGAAGGATGTTTAACACTTAGAAATTTTTTGCTATCAACCTTCCTAGAGTGGGCGCAATTTTCCATAGGAGGAGGATGAAACTTGCATGCCTTAGAAAATTTTTCCCTTGTCTCATGCTGGAGTGGGCGTATTTCACCTGTGCTAGAGGATATCTTTCAGACTTAGAAATTTTTTTGTCTCTTCATCTTTGAGGGCGCATTTGGAGGTAGTTGGAAGATTTCTTCAAACTTAGGTATTTTCTCCTTGTCTTCGCCAGCTTTTATGTCCTACTATTTATAGTAAGTCCTCTAATTTTCACATCTCTGAAGCTCAGATTGATTTGAAAATTTGAACACTGGATCTTCAAGACCCTATTAGCCTTTTTGACACTGCTATTCTGAGCTGGCCCTCTAAAAATAGCATATTTCCGAAGGTGGTTTACTATTTATAGTAACTGCTCGTTTCTGATATATCCACAACTCCGATTGACTTGAAATTCAAATGACGCGCTCCTCACCACGTGACCTGCCTGTTGACACTGGCGCATGCGGGTGATTTACTATTTTTAGCCCGTTTCTGAAATGACTTACTATAAATAGTAAGTGCTCCGTTTTCCCTCAAATTTTATCAACAGATAGCTTGAGAGATGCTGATCGCGGTGGTTTACACCGGTTTTCGAAAATTCTGACATTTTACCCCCCCCCCTTTGGGTCCCGAAGCTGGAAACCCTAATTCATCTTGCATGCGTATCAAACGACCTATGTTTGTTCTCGCTTGTTGCATTGCGACGTCACAGGATTCTCGAAGGTTAGGAGGCAGCCGTAAATGAATTTGCTAAAAATAGTAAATTCTCGAATGAGTGGTTATCTCCGTTTGCATGTCACATCATCGCAAAGCTCTTGAAAAACCCACAAGGAATATGCAGACATGCAAAGGGAAACCTGACATGCAAACCCTAAAAATAGCCTCTGAAGGCTGAACTCTAAAAGTTATCATCTCACTTTGCATGTTACACCATCACAAGGTCTCGTAAAACCCAAAAGGAACTTCGACATGCATTTGTAAATTTCGCATGTGTGTTCCCAAAATCTACTCCGAAGTCGAATCGCTAAAAATAGTGTTGTCCTGTTTCACCAAATTTGCAATGAGCGCTTTACGTGTTCTAGATGGGTGCGAGACTATTAAAACTTCAAGAATGTCAAGGAACTGAATTACACACTTCCCAAAATAGTGTTACAATCGATGAAATTTGAATGAGAGTCTCAGAAGCCATTAACGACAAAGAATAAGCGTTTTGTTTTCAATTTTATTCACTTTGTTGATCCTTCAAATTGACCGTGAGAGGTTAGAAACCCCACCCACCGACCGCCAAAATCCCACATTAGACGGGCACACCCCGAAAGATTGACAACAGAAAAGGGATAGAAAGAGAGAGAGAGACAATAGGAAAACTAACTAAAATCAAGCCAAAAGTTTGAGACGAAGCAAAAATTAGGGGGTCCCAATTTGCAATGGGGCGATGTGTGAAAAAGGTCACAACAGAAGGCATCTACAGTCATGAAAGAATTTCCGTACGTGATAGCCTAGGGATATGAAGATTTGAAAACGTATGATACCTCATTGATTACACACACAATTCCATTGAAACCAGGCAATAAACCATTCAGACAGAGGCAGAGGCCGGTGAACCCATTATTAGAACCATTGATTTATCAGGAAGTTACAGTTTCTGTGAGCAATCTTCCATGAGGCACCTCGTGGTCACTGCCAATCTAGTTCTAGTCGTAAAGAAGAACGGAGAAATAAGTGTCATGTGATATTCGCACCTAGGCTTCCAAAAGATAATTATCCTTTGCCTTCGCGTAGACGTAAATGTTGCACCGTGAATGGTTCGCAGATGATGTCCTTCTTGGATTGCCATTCGTGATATAATCGTGTAATGGTAGAGCAAGCAGAGATTGAAGACAAATACTACTACAAATGGGGAACCTTCTTACATATTGTGAGCCACTTTCCAACGAGCTATGGATATCGCCTTCCAAGATTTGGTAGGAAAGTGCATAATCATATACATGGATGACCTAACCGTGTTTTCAAAAAGAAGAGATCATGTTGAAGACTTAAGAAAGATTTTTCAGAGATGTAGAAGATTCGGTGTCTCTCTCAATTCTAAGAAATGTATATTTTGTGTCACCGAAGGAAAGTTGTTAGGTCACGTCATTTCAAAGAAGGGTATTTCAATTGACCCAGAGCGTATTGAGGCCATTTCAAGGATTGGATTGCCAGGTAGTCAGAAGGAGTTAAGATCATTCTTTGGCAAGATCAATTTTGTCAAAAACTTTATTCTGTGTTGGTGCGGTCACGAAAAACACATCAACAATACCTAGAACCAAACCAATTCATTTGGTATCATTGACTATGTCAAAAGAAGAAAAAGAAGGGATGTGTGGTCAAATGGTCTATTTTCTAAAAGGAACTCTCTACACATTATGGTGACAATCTTATGGATAGCTACTTCAATCAACTAACCAACTTAAAGCAAAATAGGTAGGAATGTTCAAGGATTATATTCAATAATTCCAAACTATCTTTAAGAGTGGAGAATGTTGCAAAGAAAAAATTTGAAGAATTATTCTTATGGGGTTTCAAAGACCACATCAAATATGAGATACACTTGTTTTGTCCAAATTCTATGTCCTAAGCAATGATTATGCCAAGGAAAATTGAAGATTGTTTTTGCTTAATATAAGGTAGGAATTCCTTAGCAAGGCAGATTGGAGGACCCCTACATCATCATTTCTTTAACCTATGAGATTTACCCCTCAACAAACTAAAGAAAAAGGGAAAAAGGCTTATGTTTCAATTGTGATAAAGAATATAGTAAAGCACATAAACGTGTTAGGAAGAAATTGTTCTACATTGAGGGCATCTATGATAAAGAAAGGGATGAATAAGAGGCAATTGAGTGGTGGCAAAAGACTCCAAAGACAACCAACCATCTCTTGGCATGCTCTGTTAGTTATTAGTACCCCGCAAACCCTTAAGGTACTGGTTTCCCTTAAAAGATATAAGGTGACAATATTAATTGACTCAAGGAATACTTATAACTTCATGAACAAGAAGTTGGAAAAACAATTGCATTGCTTTGTTTACCCACCCAACCCCAATATTCCAAGTTATGATTGCAAATGAAAGTACACAAAAATAACACGGTATTAAACTCACCATGGTAGATTACATGCTTGATTGTACTATGTTTGCTATCCCAACGGTTGAAGCTAGCATTGTATTCGGAGTTCAATGGCTCACTACTTTAGGAGCAATTGAGATGAACTTCCAGGAGTTATTCACACCATTTCACTCAAAAGGAAAAACATTTGAATTAAACGAGTTAAATTCAGAGTATCCACAAAGTGTAAGCTTGTATAAAATGTAAAAGTGTTGTCACTCAATATTGTCACTAGATGCAACAGCCACAGATTGCTACATCAGTAAATTCACAAGCTATTTTGCAAGATGGTCTAAGAGGATTGCCTCCCAAAAGAGATCCTACATAAGGCATTCAATAAGTTTCAAGGTAGCATCTATCATACTTCACCTCTTTTTTGAAGGCACACCAATAGGTTTGAGCAAGGAGGTACACGTTTACCACAAACAGGAGGTACCCTGTAGCTGCAAGGTGAACAGGGCAAAGTCACAAAACAATATGAAGCAGCAAGCTGATTTGCACTGAATTTCAACACAAGCAGTGCTACCTAGGATAGATGTAGAGGAAAGATCCATCAAAGCCTAAGTTAAATTTCTAGACATGCATAGGATCTAATGCCACATGGGAAGGTGAAGCCTTTGTGTAGAAGCATCCACGATTAATAAGCATCGAGGTCAATGCTTATGCGAAGGGGGAGCGCCATGCTATGCCCTTAACCTTATAGTGTGCATATGGTTATGAGCAGTGTGGCTACCTTAAATTTTTATTAAGCTATATGACGATTATAGTCTTATTTAGGCGATTAAGTCGTCCTAGATGTTATATTTAGGTATCTAAGTTGGCCTAAGCAGAAGCCCGGGCATAAATAGAGTATATATAGCACCTAGCGGTTAGCTTATTATCATCATATTGCAAATTGTGTTCTCATTGGAGATATATGGAGGTTTATCCCCTAGAAGTGGCTTATTATTAGCAAGTATTATCAAGTATTTGCAGCATATTTCCCATTTTATTTTCTTGTGCAGGTTATGTCAGCATTACATGTTCCAAGAGAAAATATCTCCATCTAGCAAAGTTAATGCAATATCGTAGACGATAAATCCCTTCTCATTTTGCACCCAAAGCTATGTGGATTCTTTATGTTCCACATTATCTTGGCTGATCTAAGCACCACCATTCTCCTTTCCAAGGAGGAGTTGTTGGGGGAATGGACCCACCAAGATTATGATTCCATGATTCCTAACACAATACACACCAAGCTACAGCATTTCCACTCTCAAGGATAAGCCCAAAGATATGATATTCTATCCCATCCATCCTATGTACCAAGTCGTGTTGTCACTAGTTTTTTAACAATATATAACTTATTGTTCTATACTTTTTCGTTTACCATTGCATATTAACTATTTCTTGAGTCCCACGTTAGTCCATCACTCTCATGGCAAACACTTCTCTTCAAGTTTTTCTTTCCCATTGGCTTTTTCCCTGATGTCAAATGAGGACTTTGTAACATTTTTTCCATATTAATATAATTACTTCTCTCAAAATGATACAATAGGAATTATGACACATTTCTATTGCTCACCTTACCATATTTTATTTTCTTTTCCCATCTTACTCATATCCACTTGTATAAGGTGTAATTACTGCTCTTAGCATGTGTTTTATTCAGGGCATTTGAAACCTGCTTTAAGCCAAGGACTCTAGGATATTGACCAATAAGGAGCTTGTCTTGTTTATAAATACATTTAATATGATGGCATGGATAATTTCCTCTTACATATATGACTCCCTTCTTACTATCCATTTAACTATTCTTTATATCTGCATTTGATTTTTGGATGAAAAGAGAAACTAAGTTAGGATTGCACACTACTTATTCTTTAATTTGTTTGACATGTGAGTGACAATATCATTCAGAGTGCAGGCTGTTATCTAAGGAAATTCGTGTATATATATATATGCAGGAGAGACATTATATGCATGGAATTTAAAATTAGTAAAACTACATGAGAGAAAAAAACTGAGACATCATCTGCATTTAAACTGATTGATTATCAGATTTAGCTTCATGCATGGAAAGATAGTTTTGGTTTCACAACTTAGGCCTGCATTTCTCAAGAAATCAATCATGAAAGAAGTCAATTCTTTGACTTCCAGATTCCATTATTTGTTCCCATATTCAAGTTTTCCAGTGCTGCCTTTGACTTCCAGATTCTATTATTTGTTCCCATATTCAAGTTCTCCAGTGCTGCTATGAAAGATCATTGAAGAAATACGATTCAGGAAAACTGAATGTCCAAATGACTGCTTTCAAGATTTATTCACATTCCAAAGAACTAATAATATCCAGATTGAGCACATGTTGAACATTAGAAACCAAAGCGTGTTGCTGTAGAACAAGAAATTCTATTACTTCTTAGAACCAAACCAAGAAGGTCATGTGAGGAGATTGTGGTAAAATTCATTAGCATTCTAATTTATACCATTTTTAGTATTTCTATCTCTATCATGAAATGTAGATATTGTCCACTGCATGTATCATGCAAAAGTAACATTAATTACCATATTGATCATTTCTTGCCTTATGTTCCACATCAAATCATAATAAGAAATTTATCTTGTTGTAATAAAATATAAACTATAAGCTAGTTGCACCACCTGCTCCTTTTCCTCCTACAAATCCATGAATTTAGGGATGAAGGGATGGTCGGTTAGCCGGAACAGTAACCTAATACTGCACATTATTTTCTCCCACTTGATGCTAGGAACAGTTCTTTTTTACTCGTTCTTTGCAAACAGATCTACATTCACTGCCTGCAAAGCAGCATGGGATTTAATTTCAATAATTACATTGTACATTTTATACTTCATAATGTCTGGGTGATTTAGTATCCTAGATTTCATTTTTGCAACGTATATTCAAAGCCACTTTTTCTTGCAGAAACTTGATTATATTCTTTTGTCCTATATAGAATTTAATACAGATTACAACCTGATGAAAAAAAAAAATAAGTGGCTGGTATTAGCAGAAAAATGTCTTCTGTTGCTCCTTTATGTGTAGTTCAATTTACGAGGTTACTTGGTTTGTTAGTTACATGCCACATGAGGTGCCTGGAAGACTAACTCCCACGTTTGATGATTGTAAGTTTTCCACAAGCATAATAATAAATAAAAAATAGAACAAGTGAATGAACATGTCATCATCACAATATTCAAATCAGAAGTTGAATTCAACATATACAAGCAAATTTGAATGGGATGTTCATTAAAAATCATGACATAAATTTCATGCATCTGTACCACCTAAGCTCAGTGGAAATTTGACTATCCTAAGTGAAACATCCTCACAAAAGATTAATGCTTTACAGGCTTGCTTGAACCAAAGGAAATTAGAAACTTATAGAAAACAGATAAGTACACATACATTTATTGCAGCCACCTCTTCTGGAATGAATCGATCATTTCTATCAGCCAAACCTAAGTTACCATATCGGCCCCAACCCCAGCCATAAAGCTTTCCATCCTCACTGACAGCAACTGTGTGCTCAGCACCTGCTGCTACCATCTTGATGGCCAAGCCCTGCCCATATTCCAGGCAGATTAAATTAAAAGAGAATAAGAGAATAACTATGCATTTGTTATTATACTTATAAGCAAGAATTGCATGTGCAATCTATCGAACAATAATTGAGGTTGATTTGATTATAAAGTACAAAATTATATCCAACTTTCTAAGAATAAACTCATACAACATATGTCAGACAGGAATATGTCTCTCCCACGTTGCAACAAACATCTATAAGCATAATACTAAGTATTGGTAAGTTTGCTGGTTTGTTCCACATTAATTCTCCAATATTCTTTTCTTCTGCTTCTTGGTTATGTTATTGTATTTTTATAATAAATTGATCATGTATTTGAGATAAAATGCATGTATTAAGAGCCATTGGACATTAGCATTGTTGGGTGAAAATTATGTAATCAGCTTTAGATAGATTACGCAACTTGGACTTCAACCACAGCTATGTGAGATGTAAATCTCTCACTCTCGGAAAAGGAGGCGCCCTTCTTACTGCTGATAAGCGATAGTAAAAAAAAAGTAATTAAAAAATGTACACAAAACTTACGAAGTGGGGGGGTGTGTTACATTCATCCTTCTCTCTTTTTTCAGAGAAGATGTTTACAATGCTTCACTATTGGAAGTTCACAATTCTTAACAACTTGAAATGATCAACTAGCAATAATGCCAATACCTCTATCTTGTCAAAGAAAAGCGTAGAGATACCAGAAGTGATTAACAATAAACAAATAAAGTAAAATGGAAAGCTCACGAAGGCACAAATTCATTACGTAGCTTTTTCAATGGTGGATCTGTGAAGAGTGTACCGTTTGTCACGTTAGAAGCACAAAGTCTTCTTAGATGCAGCAATTCCTCGAATAGCATGAACAATTACAAGCGCAAAGTCTTGTAGATTATCCAACCAAAGTATCAAAGAGCATGAACGATTACAAGCACAAAGTCTTGTAGATCATTCAACAATAGTATCCAAGAGCATGAACAATTACAAGCACAAAGTCTTGTAGATTATTCAACCGAAAGATAAACAAAAACACAAATGCAAATCTAAATAATATATGCAACACAAAGTTTACATAAATCACTTAGAGTCCTTCAGATTTCATCACCTAATTACCACCAATGAGATCAATTCATAAAAGTATCGAATCCAACGCAAAGTTTGGTTTGCAATCCTCTTCTTTATTGATCAAATTCCATTCACAAAAGCATGAACACAAAGTTTCACAATTTTGCTTCAAAAAGGGTAGCACTTCGTTGCAAAATACTAAAAGATAAATTTACAATGAAAATCCCTCACATTATATAGAAAGAGGGATGAGCAAAATTAGGAAACTAATTGAGGAAATTAAGGAAAGTTAGGTGAGCGATTTTAGGAGATCCCACCTAACTTTGACCAAAGTCAAAGTGTAATTTGTTTTCAAAAGATTACATCTTCGAACTTGGTGTAATTACAATTTACAAAAAGACATATAAGATGTCAGGAAATATTTACAAGATGCATAAAAGGATGCATCAAAATGTTCAACATCGGAGATCAAGAATCTTCATGGTTCCTCGCTTTGGGCGCGGAGTCTTCATACTTCTTCTTGGTCTCCTGTATGAACGCATCATCTAGGCCGACTGTGTAATCTACAAGGGTGTGAGCTCTTGTGATCGGCCTTCTAGCAAATGAATGGATTTTCTTGCACCCGCGAAGATGCATCTTGAGATTATCATTTGTCAGCCGTATATTGCAAATGATATGTATTGAGGCTCTGGGAAAAACTGTCATCCTCAACTTGTTGCATAACGGCTTCTTTGTAGATCTGGGATAGTTCACTGGATCAGAAGATGTCACCTTTAAGATCACTTGATGAAATCTGGAGAGAAACTGCAAGGATGGTAAATCAATAGACGTTAGCAGAAAAAGTAGCATTGGGAAGTGTGAAGCGAGAAACGATGTTGAGCAAGCGTGAAACGAGCAACTAGGCACGGAAAACGATGCGGGAGCGAAGAAATGGGGTCCGGAATGGAAATAGAGCAATTTTGAAGAGACTAGGTTAAAAACTGCAAAAAGTGTAAAGGTGTTAAAATTCAGCACCATTGCAAAAAAAATGACTAAGTCTGGAAGAAAAGTGTAAAGGTGCTAAAATTCAGCACCATTGCACAAAAAATGACTAAGTCTGGAAAAAGTGCAAAGGTGAGAAAAATAATGCCATAGTAAAAAATTGGCCAAGTCTGGAAGAAAAGTGTAAAGGTGCTAAAATTCAGCACCATTGCACAAAAAATGACTAAGTCTGGAAAAAGTGCAAAGGTGCCAAAATTCAATACCATTGCACAAAAAATGACTAAGTCTGGAAAAAAAGTGTAAGAGCACACTTTTTCAGTGCTCTTACATTTTGGAGAATTCACTTTTTATGCAGGGTCGCTGATTTTTGGCACCCCTGCACTTTCAACACTTAGCCAAAAATTTGCTAAGTCTGGCAACAATGTGTAAGAGCGCACTTTTTTAGCGCTTCTACACATTTTTGGAAAATGACTTTTTATGCAAGGTCGCTGATTTTTGGCGCCACTGCACTTTCAACACTTAGCCAAAAATTGGCTAAGTCTGGCAACAATGTGTAAGAACGCACTTTTTTAGCGCTTCTACACATTTTTGGAAAATCACTTTTTATGCAGGGTCGCTGATTTTTGGTGCCACTGCACTTTCAACACAGCCAAAAATTTGGATGAGTTAGAGCGCACTTTTTTGGCACAACTGCATCTTTCACAATTTAACTAAGTATGATCAGTAAGACTTCGCGAAGGAGCTCGTTTCGAAGGTCTTCGCGAGGCGAACATAGGGGGGTTCTCAAACTGACTTTTTGAGGCTTTGGAGCACATTTCGAGGTGGCTTGAAAATCACCTCGTTTTGCGCGCTTGAACTTCACGAACCTAAGAAACAAACAAGTTTCGTAGGGGGGTTATCCGTGAATCGAGCGCTGCTAGATTCCATGATAACAAGCATTACTCTTAGTGTAACAAATGTATTTTGAATACATCGTATGAAATATGTGGTATCATCCTTCATATTAACACCCTTCATAGGCTAGTTATGGTGCCATTCACTATCCTATTTCACCAATAAGTTCAATATTAGTTATAGCTAGTCAAACTAATTTCACAACTTAATCAAGGTTGATCTTGACTTAGAATTATAACTATTGATAATATTGAGGTAACAGATATGACTACTAATATTATAAAGTCACTTTATTTTATTTCCCTTCCAAAGTCAAAAGTTCAAATATTTAAATTTAATATTTGAGAGGGTAAAGGTATTTTGGAGGAGCATTCAGGGGGAGGAATAATAATTTATTTTGGAGGCTCTTTTCATTATCGGAGATTATAATTCTTTTCTTGGTTGGTGGTGAAGCTCAGGGAGCTTGAGTATTGCAAGGTTCAGTGGTGAAACTATCCACCCTAGCCTGTGGAGTTCAGACTGTTTCAAATTTGTAAGTCTCCTACGGAGACAAATTTGCAAAGTTTTTGATATATCCAATTCACTTCTATTACAAACCCTTGCTCATTAATGCTGGCCGATTGCAACAGAAATATCATTCATAATCTGCTAATTAATGCTGGTCGATTTAGTTATGACAATTATATAATTATGTGGAATTGTTAATATTTGGGGTTGTCCATTGCATAGTTTACATATTGCCTATTTAGATGGTTTGATGCATATTTTGGAGTTCATATGAATTGGGCGACATATGTTTATGGGGTACAAGCAGACAATAAGCTTCCAGCATAACTCTATCTGCATCCCTGCTACCTTGGTACCTCTGCCCAGTCAACCGCGGGCCCTCCACAAGGATGAGTTGGCAGTATTAGAGGTGTGAGACCCCTACGTAGGAGTTCAAACTAGTCAAAGGGATAATCATGACATATTTTGGAGTATATCAGCATTTCTCCTGTAGCCCCCAGCTCTTGGTAAACTGTGGGAATCATATACAGTTTGTGGCTTTATTTAAGGCAGCATCGAATAGCAGCATACTTGTATTTGTGGACAGTGTATAACTGGTATTCCTTGCCATACAAAGTCTGTGAAATATTTAGATACTTCCATAATCAGATATCTGAGTTTATGTTGCATATGTGATTGAACTAATTCTATTTTTTGAATGGCATATTTGGAATGTTACAGTGATGGAAATAATGCAAATTCATATATTGCAATAGATTGCAATAGACTTATTCAGTTCATTTGAAGTCTGGAAATTAAGCATTGGCATACTTATTTAACATTCGTTGAGAGCATGCTTGCATTGTCGAACAAATAGAAATAAATCGTAAAAAATCTTCCTATCCGGGGTAAGGGTCTGTACAGTGGTATGAAAGCTGGTTTTCCTGCCAGCCTGTGGTTTTCATGAGTGACAAGGAAAGAAGATATTATAATAGAGAAATAAAAAAACAGTGGCAGCCCACTCAGGTTCCACTTAAGAGTTCATTTGTTTTGCAGGTTATGAGTATTCTGATACACTAAAGTCCACTATTTTTTCTCTCTTCTTGCTCTACTATTTTCCTAAATTATGGAGGGTATTATTGCGTGTACAGATACTCTACTATGATATTTCTTGGAAATATTCGTAAAAAAACATAAATATAGCAGACCACTTGAGGGGGTTACCTCCAATAATCAGAAAATATGATACGAATTGAATAATTGATGATATGATGATTTGGGAGGAACATCTCCCCTTTATTTATAGGCTTAACCATGTAGGGACATACCCCTTCATCCCAATAAAGAGTATTTAAGGTATTAATTAATGCTAATATTAAGGTTAAGCATGCCACAAGTGTTTAGTTCATTATACCTAGGAATATATATTATATTATAAGGATATAAGATATTAGAGTCATAACATTAGATAGAATATTAGGGACCTAACATGCCCCTCCCCTTCAAAAAAGCATTGTCCTCAATGCTTAGTAGTTTTGGATGCTTTAGTATGAATTGTTCTTCTTCCCATGTGGCATCTTCAATCGGCATATTTTTCCCCTTGATTAGGAACTCAGAGATAGCTCTATTTAGTGACTGTTTCACTTTTTTCTCAATAATTTTCTCAAGTTCTAAAATAATCTTTCCTTCATCTAACTCTAGCAATTCTAACTGGACTAGAATATTGTTACCCATTACTTTCTTTAAACAAGAAACATGGAAGATAAGATGAATTTTGGAAGAGGGTGGAAGTTATAAATTATAAGCTACACTTCCTATTCAATGGAGAACCTTATAAGGACCATTAAAATTTAGGTGTGAGCTTCATGTTCTTATGTTTCTTAAGGGAGATTTGTTTATCAGGTTGTAATAAAAAAAATACCCAATCTCCCTCTTCAAAATGCCTTTCACTACGATGTTGATAAGCTTGTTGTTTCATTCGATTTTGAGCCATAACTAAATTATCCTTAAGGATTTGTAGTGTTTCTTGTTGGTGTTGAATATGGTCCTCTACTACATAAGCTTTCGAATGAGATTGTAAATAAGAGTTGCCCAAGAAAAACATAATGGATGATGAGACTCGACAAGAGTTGCAGCGAAAGAAATTGTGTTTCAGTTGCGCAGAGCCTTGGGAACCAGGACGCAGAAGTCTTGGTAAGCGCAAGGTGAATTATATAGAGATAGTTTTCGATAGTGAGCAAGAGGAGAAATCTGATCATAACCAAGGCAGAGAACATAGTGAGCAAGATGACGAGCAGTTGGGAGCCAATGAGATGCTGCCTAAGGGAGTGTAATGAACCGGGCCAATTTTTTTTCAATTTTTTCAATAGCAAATACAATGCAACACGCACCCGTTAAGGTTAGCTCCAAAACCAAAACGATGCGGAAGTAACTCTAACCAGGAATGTGCCCAAGACAGGCGAGCATGTGGTCAAAGGATCTAAATGCAATGCTGAACTGGAAAGGAACTCCAACCAAGAATGCGTCTATGAAAGACAAGCATATGGTCAGAGGATCTTATGCATGCTGAGCTGAAAGTAAGTCTAACCAAGAATGCGCCAAGGGATGGCGAGCATATGGTTAGAGGATCCCTATGAACTGTTGTTTGAAAGTAACTCTAACCAAGAATGCACCAAAGAATGGTGAACATATGGTCAGAGGATCCCTGAGTTTGCAACTAATGAATTACAATGACTTAGCAAGATAAATAAATGGCTGACAGTACTACTAAACAACCTTACCATGAAAGTAATATCCTGCAAGCACACTGTATTAGTGAAACAGAACAAGCTGCAAGTGTTTAGACTATCTCTCAAATGCTCAATATAACCTCCAGTATTCAATCCCAGCTCAAATGATGATTTTCTTAATTCTGATATGACAAACCAGCAACTAAAATATGACACCCAGCAACCCTACAATGCACTAAAATGCTCACAGGTCACTCCACACTCACCCAAAATGCATGAAACTGAATGCACTAGCCCCTAGGAATGATGGTGCCCCTTTCCCAATGATGAAAACTCACACACAACCCTTAATTTATTTCCTTGCACAATTCCCAATGCTGCTTGAAGTGGTACGGCCCTAGGAAGGGCAATTTGCTTAGAATAAATTCAATTCTTAATCAAAAAATCTGAAACTTGGAGCAAAGGGCCGCCCCTAACCAAGAAACTCAAATATGCAATGCCTAGAATGATAGTATTTTTAGTTTTGAATCTATGAAGAAAACTTACAATCAGCAACATAAACCAGCAACTCTGAAAACTTCACTAACATGCCTAAAACTGAGCTACAAATGCAAGATAGCCACTACAATGCAAAATCCCACTACAAAACATCTCAACTACAATCTAACACCCAACTAGTTGCTATCTTTCAAGCAAGAAGGTGAGCCAAGTGCTAGGAGGTATGCTTTCCTCGAAGCTTTGCCTGAACAATCCAGCAACATAATGGTATGGTAGACAAAAGATGAAGAAGTGAAGAGCAGAAGGCCTCCTTTTATAAACTCAGCAAAAGCATCTCCAGAAGCTTCTAGAAGGTGCGCCCAAATTCAAGTTTGAATTGACTTCATTTCCCTCCAAAAGATAGGTGTCCCATTTCAAAGGTAATATTTAACCTTTTTTTTTTTAAATTATTCTCCTCTCCAAGTAGGTGTCCCACTTCTCCAGCATATAATTTGGCCTAAGAAATCAAATATTATCTCCTAATGAGATAACCACCCTTGAAGTACCCTTTTTTAAAACAACTTAAAGCCATACTGCTAGGCCAAGGGGTTAATGTGCAAATATAACATTAAAATATAACATTGTTTAAATTAAATTAACTTATCTCTCCAGAAAATGCATCCAAAGGCCAAAAATCAAAATACCAACTGAATTGGCTAAAGAAGAGAGCCAACTGCACTTAAGCCAACAGGACCACTGCCAGAAATGGAATTTACCAAAAATAGCGAATTCCTGAAGTTGCTCGGATCACCATGCATGTCATACCACTGCAAAGCTCTTTGAAAACCCAAAAAGAATCCGCAATCCAATCTCCATACTTCAAGCAACAACCTCCTCAAAAATAGGAAACCCTAATTTTCACCCTCCAAATAGCCTACGGGTCTCCGGAATAGGCCAACAGTCAACTGAATTGATCACCATTGAGAGGGGGACATTACAAGGAGTCAAGGCTTGTACACTTGCAACTATGTCTAGTCACCAAAATTCAACTCTTTCAGAGTTTGTGGAGTGTTACAAGGATAGAGGGTCACCGTTTTGATAGATAGTGGGGCTACCCACAACTTTATAGACTCTGTTATGGTTACCAACAAGGGTTTGCAGATGATGGAGCATGACGGGTTTAATGTCATGGTTACAGTGTTGGCGTCAAATCTAACACCTCTGGAGTGCAGGTTTGTACGGACAGCTATGTACACTACGCAATGAGTGCTCTTCAAATTAGGAGGGGAAGCTCCCTCGTTGTGCTGGAATGCATGGAAAAGAAAAGTAATCTAAGTCCTATCTTTTTGTTCTCATTTGGAAAGAAATGGATGTAAGGCATTATAAATTTCTATCGTTATCAGATCCAACAAATATCATTCTTGGGCCGATAAACGAGTTTAGATTCTCTACTTAAAGGCAAGGTGGCGCAACTATCATCTCAATCTAAACAAGCTTATTGGGCACAAAACAGATTTAAGAATTTACCAAGACAACCTTATGGAACCCTGTGTGGCATAACACTTGATCGAAATAGTAAAGTCTTCACAAAACAGCCTTTATCATCACAACCTCACGAAACCCTATTTGGCATAACCTTTGACTATAATGATAAAGATTCACAAAACAGATTTATCACCGTAATTTCTCGAAACCCTATGTGGCATAACGATTGATCACAATGGTAAATTAACACAAAACAGATTTATCATCTCAATCTCTCGAAACCCTATGTGGCATAACAATTGACCTTAATGATAAAGATGTTCAAACAGATCTAACTATGGGAGGAATTTACCATGCCAATCTTATGGAACCCTATGTGGCATAACACTTGATTGAAAGTAGTAAAGACTTCACAAAACGATTTTATCATCACAATCTCACGAAACCCTATGTGGCATAACACTTGATTGAAATGATAAAAGATTCACAAGACATAAAAGAATCCACCATTACAATTACATGGAAACCTATGTGGCATAACGCTTAATCTGCCAATAAGCAGTACATGAACAAATACAAAGAGCAATATTGAGGGGGCAAGGTAGAAACAACATATATTTCTCTCTCAAGCAAAGTTATTCAAAATGAGAGCAAAGAAGCTCACTATTTATATACATCAAGGTGTAGGGAACCTAAAATCACCTTAGGTAATCGATTCTTGCAATGCATGCAAGTTATCGCCAAACCTAATTAAGTAAAACTATCACAGATCCAATGGAAATACCATCGATTAAGCGAAACATCTAATCTAAAAAATGGGCGGTTAATGCTTGAGCATGCTGCGATCCTTATTAAGAGTGCTTTGGAAGACTAACATGGGTTAACGATAAAACCCTAAATAAAACTCCAAGTAAACAAAGGTGAATCTTCCAGAATAGATATACGCATGAGGTGGGAACTGACTGATTTAACAGAAAGAGGGTAACCTGATTAACTCACATTGTGTAATGTAAATCTGAGGTGAAGCGAAGTCTGAGTGCATTGATCTCGAGCAACCAATCCCTCAACGGTACAATCCCATACATCGGCATCTGAATGTCGACAACTTGAGCAATCTTTAATCTTTGCACACTCGAACTGGCATTTCTCTGACTGGTAACTTTGGCGGCTCCGTAATTGAAGTGATGGCCATTATCTCTTCTGCAGCTTGATACAAATCAGTCTCAGCTTTTCTGATGAAGTCATGAATTAAAACCGATTTGGTCTTGAATTCAATCTGTGTGTATTGTACTCTGAAAAACTCGCCTGTTGACTGTGAACACGGCTATATTCTGACAACTTTTCTGGAAAGCTAAAAATAGCCTGCTGAGGGTAAAAATAGCCTATCGAAGCACAATTTTCAGCGAACAATCTGAGATATGGGTTTTGTCCAGAAAAAGATTCTAAGACAACCCAGAACGTCAGAAATGCGAAAATATGACTTCTACTCGACCATGCAAAGACTTTTCAGTTGAGAAATTTAGAAACTCAAGAACGAATGTTCTGAAGTTAAAAATTCCTGAAAAATCAAACGCACAATTTTAATTCGAGGAAGCTATATGAAAATGATCCAGATGTTGAGACTTGTCTAAATTGCCAATTTCAGGAACATGCGAATTGTATACTGAGAGAAATTTGAGAATCAAGGAGGAAAAAGACGTTTTTTGTATGCTCTTCTTCAATGAAAATCGCCCTTAAATTCTTCAAATTGCTGACAATTGTGAACTTTAACCTGCAAAAGAATGTGATTGGAGAAATCGCCTTTGGAAATAGATCAGAAATTTGCCTTTAGTGGAAGAATTAGCCTTTATTTTTGAAAACCAATTTTCCTCTTGAAATTTAATGCTGTTAATCACGAATCTCCCTTGAAAATGCATGAAGAAAAACGAATTTTGCTCAAAAATATGCCTTTGCTTTGAAGAAAAACGAATTTTGCTTCAAAAATATGAATTTCTCTTAAGAAAAACGAATTTCTCTTTAGCTTTGTGAATAATAAATGAAGATGGCGCCATGCTTAAAGAAGATGAAATTCGCATCAATCTGACAACTGCAAGATTTAAAACCCTGATGAAAATAGAAGCCTTTCAATTGGACCCTTCTCAGTTGAACTGCCACTGACTGCAAGTTTGAATTTGAAAATAATAATAAAATACTCATTATCATGCAATGGCGCTAAAAATAGACATATTCTGAACTTCAGTTGACAAACTGGTTGAAGCTCTGAGATTCATCTTTTGACTTTACTGATTCCGAAAAGTCATCACATGAGCATATAGGCGTCCTTTTGCTCAAGATACTTCATTTTTACCTAACTCCTATTTAATAGGCGATAGCAACTGTCACGGCCCGGCCAACCGACGATTTAGGATGGCGGATGATCTTGAGAGCGTCTGAAGAATTCATCGGAAAGCCTCTTGATCAAGGAAGAAATGTCTGTTGGGAGACACAAAATGTAAAATCCATGGGTTTAACCTTGAAAATTAAACTTTGATTAAATTGCTTTACGGGTTCCAGACTTAGCCATTTTCCTAAACTGCCATCTGATGCTTCAAACGGCTGCTGACGGTGAACGGTGAACCCTGCTGATACGAGACGAAGCTCACAGCATGACTGGAGATATTCTGCATCCGATGACTGTATGCACGACAACTAAAAGTTGTGTTAAGGGCCTCAAAAAGAAAAGCGCCCCTGGCTCATGGTTGCACTTTTGTCATTTCGACGAAAATCAAACGTCATTAAAACACCCTACTTTGACGGCTGATATCTGGAGCTGGGATGACCCGATTCAGGCATTATCTGTTTTAACGGACAGCCAGGAGGGCCCTTAAGAGAAGTCACTGGAGGTGACGAGGCAAGAAAACTGCTTCTAAGACCTCAAAACTCGGTCATTATTTTAAATAAATTACCACTCCCGAGACTTAACCATTTTGGACGTCTTCTCTTCTGGAAATTATTACACTAAAGACCACCATACTTGCCGCAGCCAAATCTTGAAAGTGGCGGCTATGCTCGTTAGAAGATAAATTGACTTCACGCTCAATAATTAAGTAGAAGACTTGAAGCAGCGAATGAATATCGACCCGACCTAAAGGCTAAAGCCTTAAGATATGAAAATGCAGAAAACCATTTGTTGGTTAGCGAGTAAAATTAGATGCTCGTAGAATCTCCACCGATACGAGGCGTGGGATCGGTAGTGAATGGTCGCGTTCTTGGTGAAGCCTAGTATACGATGTCGTGAACTCTATGCGCAAAATATTGGCATCACGGAGGGTCCTTTAAGCGGCGCCCACGGCTTATGCCTGTAGGCATAAGCGGGCTTCGAAACATGAAAACTCCATTTTAAGCTGATCTTTGGATGACTGCCGCCTGGAATCTGAGAGTCGGATGACTGTACTTGATATCTCGTCGGATAAGCAGACCAGTTGTGAACGGATTGACTGCATCCAGCATCGAAACTGTCAAGTTTTACCCCTGCCTTGAAATGGGCGCCCTCAGGCTAGAGGCGCGCTTTTGCCTGGAAATGACAAATTTCTCATCTCCTAAAATGTAGGGATTTTATCTTCTGTCGCTGATAACCGGAGCTGTGAGTCTCGGAATGCCTTGCTGGATAGCTCGACAGATAGCCAGACTAGTTCTGAAGAGATTGACTGTATACTTGAGCACTTTAACCAGAATCTTGACCTTCAACAAGTTGGGCGCCCCTGAGCTATACTTGCACTTTCCGAATTTTCCTTTGAAAAATCTTCATAAATTGACCATTGAAAACTCTGTCTCGATCACTGGAATGACCGTATGCAACATGAAATGCTGTCGTGAGATGCTCCTCCATCGTGAAAAGCTCTATTTTGATTCTCTGCTTCAGGTTTTGATCAATAAAACTGACTTTGACTGACAAAATATTGATAAAAACTCCATGCTTGATATTGCCCAAGACTGTATTCTACAACATTTTAGCAAAATTTAGACTTTTAAACAAAATGCCTTGATGAAGCAAAAATTTTGGTTTTGGGTACAACATACAGATGGATATCAGATTTCTTGTATACAAAAGGTTCCTCAGATGAGCATCACAATAGGTAACTATTCAATTACTAATGATTTCTATATGATGGACTTAGGAGACACCAAAGCTATTTTGGGCATTCAGTGGCTACACACACTTGGGAAGTGTTGATGTGATTTTTGTGACCACACCAATCAGCAGAACAAAGTATCCGAAGGCTACTCCATTCTCTCTTGATCAAAGAATTCCATACGCTAAGATTGCCAGAAAGTTCGTATCTTCAATTCCAAGGTTCCGAAAATGCTGTGGAATACCCTTAGTCGGTTCGTTGTGATTTGTTGTTTTTACGAGGGGACTTACACAATTGTTCAAAAGGTTTGCAGCTGACAGCGGGTTAATGATTGGAAGGGGATTTTGTGTGTTGTGAATGATTTGGCGATAAGGTACATGTTTCCTAAAACTAACTAGAAATGTATTGAAATTAAAGAGTGCAGGGTTTAGAAGATCTAAATTCTATCTAAAGACGGGATGCAGAATCAATTTCGGCAGACTTCAACCAGATTTTGCCTTGCCCCACGTTGGACAGCTTTAGCAAAATCGGTGCAATCTTCAAGGGAGTAGCGGAAGGTATTCAGATTACGACTCAACATGCAAGTAAGATCAGGACGACGCATACAAACACATGAATCTCAATCGAAGTTAAGCTTGTAATGTTTTCCAATTGACCACACAAGGCAAACTTGCTGTCAACAAGGTGCTAGGGGTATGGATTAAAACGAAGTTGCCTTGATTAACACCACAAATCCACAGCTAACATCTACTTGCATGAAATGAAAATTACACGACTTTAAGCTACTTTATGCTACTTGAAGAAGGGGTGAAGAAATCTCGCTAGCTATTCATAACAAAGACAAATTTCACCATCAATGAAAGATCTTTTATTATGATAGTTTTCACAACAATCTCTTACAAATTTTTCAAGGGAAAACTTTCCCTCTCCTCCAAACTATACTATGCTAACAAGCTATGCTAAGCTATCAATCTCTCTGCTCTAGTCTCTACTCAAATGATCTAATTTCTACTGAAGTACAAATGAGGGGGGATGCCCCTTTTATAGATAGCCCAGTCCAATGGACGGCTCAGATTACAATCAAATGAATGGCTTAGATTAAGCCACCTCAGCCCTAACCCTAAAAACAACAAGAATGGGGAGTGGTACAATAAATGAATCAAAAGATTCCCACTCACTCCCAAAATAGCAAAGGCAATTAATGCCCATAATCAGTCTTCCAGAAGGTCATCATCTAGAAGAGCATTCTCCTTCTCCTTCTCCTTGGCCGCAAAATCAATGAACCTGGCGAGCACAGCCTCAACCTCCTAAACTGAGATCGGCAAAATGTGATCAAGCTAAATTCCAATACTGTGACCGCCTGCCCATGACGTGTACAAGATTTTCTCCAGGCAACCAAGGCATCTTGAGTATCATGAATAATACTGGAGAAAGTTGAGGTGTTCTCAAAGTCGTTCTGAACAAAAGTCCTCACCTCCGAGAAGAAAGGTGGCACCCTACTCCTCAAGCCATCAGTAGTCACCTCATCAGAATTCAGCCTACTAGCAAAGATCGCCTCCAAGGTGTTCAGGACTCCATCAATAATGTTCATCATAGCCTTCCTGATTCTGGTTGAACCCGCCTGTGCTGCATCAAAGAATCCACATCCTGTGACTACTGAAGAGTACCAGCCGATAAAATCGTACCTATCACCTTCCTGAATTACTCCATCAATCAACATCTGCATGGGAGTATGCATCAAGGACTCTAGGCGCTGAATAACTTTGCTCTAATAGACATGAGCATCACCCCAGACCTGATCAACTGCCTCCATTTGTGCCATAATGTCGAAAGCTTGCTGATAAGCATGAGCAAAATCTTCCATGAACTTTTATGTCTCGGCACGAACACCTGCAACCCATTTATCTGCCTCCTGTGCCATCTTCTTCAAATCTTTCAAGCCACTAACTGATGCTCTAGATAACTCGGTTGGAAGCTCAATCGCCGGAATCTCCTGCCCACAAGGACGAGACAAATGCTGCATGTAGCCTATCAACGTCTTATGCTCCTTCTTCAATTTCTTGTACTTGCCTTCAGTCCTGAGTAATCTGTCCTTAAGCGCCTGATAGGAGTTATCACACTCTTCAATAATCTGTGCTCCCATGGGGACCCAACTCCAAAGTGGTGATCATATAATTTTCTGGAACTGCCTCATCTCGATCACAATCAACTCTTGGCACAGCCACGTGAAGGGTGCGAGAGCCATCCTCATTTGTTGAGATCTTCGAAAATTTCCTAGCTCTCTTCTTAGTTGGAAGTGCACTGATCTTACTCAAGAATTCCTCCATCTCTATTGCTGGATCAGCCTCTTCACTAGGGCTCCTTCTCATTCTATCTCTGAGCCAATCAGGTACTACCTGTTGTATAACAGTTGCTCATCTCTTGCTTCTTCCTCACGGATTTCTTCTTCTCTAATTTCATTCTGGCGAGCTCATTAGCCTCTATGGGCTGAGTATCTCCTGAAACTGCATCATCCTCTAGAGCCGCCTCAAGCTCACGCTGGAAGTGTGTATCGGTAGCAGTTTCCTCATCTTCCTCCTACTAATTATCTCTAGTGGGTGCATTGACACTCTGGCCAACTAATTCTCTTCGTGGTGGTTGATTTTCCTCATGTAATTCTTGCTCATAATTCAATACATTTCTCTAATCAGCGAATAGTGAAACCTCCTGTATGCTTGGAGAACGTGTCTCCAATGGCGTAGGTGACTCTACCACAATTCTCGAAGGCTCTGGCTGAACTAGCTCTTTCCTTCAAGATTCTGGACCTCGAGTAACTTATTTCTTCCTACTGGCAGTCGGCGCCCTATGTTGTAACAACCTATTCTTTTGGTAAAATTAAAATTTTCATAATTTACACCCTTCAAGTATGTAAACATGTTATCATGACATTGCAATAAAAAATTTCCTTTTCGTTATTGATAATACATGAACATGTTGCTATATCAATTACAATAAATATTCCATATAATAACTTCACAAGTACATGAGACAAGAACACATACCTTAACTGGCATAGCTCCAATGAGCTTTAGAACAAATAGTAGTAAGAAGGTCCAGGAGTCCGTCCTTTCAAATCTTGGTGCATCGGCCGCTTGCTGTGGAGGAGAAACAACACTCGGGCGCTTTTCCGCCAACCACGGACTTATAATGCGGTTCCCCGCACACCTATCATTAGATAGATGGCCCTCCCTTCGAAGAAGAGATTGCTAGGGTACCCTTTAACGATTACCAACTGAGCATAGTGTTGTGTTCCTACATAACTAGATCCTGTGCATACGGCATCTCTTGAACTAGTATGTACTTTTGGATCACAATGAACTGACAGTGTAGTCTCAACTATTTCACACCTAAGTGGATGTTGTACATTTCACTACTTTGGCCAAAGTATTATCATTCAGTACTTCGAATGAAGGTCATCTATCATAAACACTACTCAGGGCCAATTTGCCTTAAGGCTTTCTTACACTACGCGTAGGTTGGTCTATTCGGGGTAGTCGGTACCCTAGACGTCCTACATCAAGCTAACTACTAGAAAGGAGGACAACTTAACAAGTACTCACAATTTTCCCTCCTAAACTAGACATCTTCATCCTAGGAGTTTCATTAACTTGACTAAGTTAATCTACTAACTTGTTGTGATCGGTACTTATTTCAATGCCTTCATTTTTTTCCTAGTATTTAATAACTACTTAAAGCATATTCTCCTTATATGGAGATCATACAAGTAATGCAATTCTCACAATATGCAACCTTGAACCTTCATTCAATTTACTCTCTATGTACAAGTAGACAAGCAATTCACATAATAACTCATTCTTTCTTTCACACAGAAATACAGCTATGATTGACTTTCTACCTATGCACAATAGTAAACACAAAGATTCTTTTTCATTTAAATAATCAAGAACGGAGTGGATAGTAGAAGAATATCCCATGCCTGATTTCAAAGCTTTCCTTCGAAAGATGAATTCGCCGCTTGTCTTCTCAGCCCCTCAGCTAAAACAAACAACTGGCAAATCCTTTTCAAGCTTTTGCCCTATCTCACCCAGATTATTCTCCCAGAATGATGTCACTCTAAGTCAGATTTAAACTCTTCTAAGAATGATTTCTCAAACTGTCAATGGTCACAGCTGAGTGAAGCTCGGATTAACTGGTAATGGTGAACTGGTAATCCCACAACACCAATTCTTAGAATTACAATTGACTCTCAGCAAATAGAACCTCCATAGTATACGAATGCTCTCAACATTATGATTACTTCCAGAACATAGAGATGCTCTCAGGAAATATAGAAACTCTTAGCAAATGATTACTTTCAACTTTCGGAATTAAAGATCACTCTCAGTAATTAGAAATGCTCACAGCAATATGGTTGCTCTCGAAATATGAATATTACTTGGGAAATATAAATACTCAGAGGAAATATGAAAGAACTCTAAGAAAATATGAATACTCATAATTGTATTGCTTTGAATGAAATATGAATAAACTCCCTGGAGAATAAACAAGTACGAATTCCTTAGCAATACGAATTTGATTTCTAGAAGAAGGCTAAGTTTAGCCAGTATATTAAATCTCCACTACTTCATTTGAATTTCCCTCCTCTGGTGTTTTCGACACTTGTCTTTCGACGTCTGGAATCTCATTCTTCTAGAAGTTCAACTTTGACTGGCATCTCTTGAATTCACTTTCGAAAATTTTTAATTTAAACTCATCAATTTAACAATTTCCATTCGCCAGCCGAAGTTCTGTCTCGCAAATTTCAAATTTGAATAACCTCTGACGCTCTGGAAAATTCGCCAGTGAAGAATTCAATCAAAATCATCTAGGCAATTCACTTTAAATTCGTTGTCTGGAGAAATTCATCTTGAAAACACATTTTATTCACTTTGCCTTAGAAAATTTTAAATTCTCCCTTAGGAAAATTTCACAATTTGAGCACCGATTAAATTCTTCATGCTGAAGGCCTTGGCGAAGTGCGGAAGACATAGAAATCCATTTCTCATCGAAGATCATCAGTACCCAGAAGAAAATTTTCTCCAAAACGCGATGAATCCATGGGTACACAATGAACGGGTTCATTTAAATTTTAAAATTTTGAACCTTAGAAAAATATTATTCAATCAATTTTAATCCCGTTCTTCACATCTGTGAACATCTCTTGTTGCTCTGACTTGAAAATTTTTATCAATCCTGTAGTGCCAGCATCTTCGACTTCATCTCTGGGAAATTTATTCGTGCTCCAAGAAAAATTTCATCACCTTCGTGTGTAGGCGTATTTTCTAAAGGAAGAAAATATTTTGCCTTCGGAAAATTTTAAATCACCTTGAAAATTTTTGCCTTAGGAAATTTTGTTCAACTCTGTTCACCTTGCCTGTGAGAAAAAATTTATTTAATCCATGCTCATTTGCCAGTGGTGGAATTTATCAACTTGACTTGGAAAATTTTCCATGAAGGCGCCTATCACATTTTATTTTTTATTCACCACTTTGCATTTTATTTCACACTTGAAAGACATTTTCATTTAAAACTCCAACGCCTTAGCAATATTTTATTTTTCACTCACCACCTTAGGCGCATACCACACTTCATGGAGAACATGTTTCCAATGCCTAGCATTAATCATTTCACCCTCAACACTTTTATCTCATTTACCACGCCTCACCTCATATTCATTTTAACATGGCGCATATTACATGTCATGAGGGATATGCCTTAAGTCCACGCCTTAGTAGTTTCATCACTTGGCATTTTTAACGCCTTACAATACTTATATCACCTTGCACTTACCTCACCACCCTAGGCGCATATAGCATATACAAGAGGATACGCCTAGCAATTTCATCCTTTAATTTTACTTTCACACTCTTCATTCACCTTTTACTAACTTCAGCTTGGGCGCATATCACATGTGTGAAGGATGACCCTTGGACTTCCCTAATTTGTCTTCACATGGCCCCATTTGGGCGCATTTAGGCATGTAAGGAGGACGAACTTTGTTGACCCTTTGACTTTTTTTCTAGACATGGCGCATTTTAGCATGCATGAAGGATGACTCTTGAGCTTCTTGCTTTTTGTCTTCACATGCCCTCTATTGGGCGCATTTGAGCCTAGGAGGAGGATGGGTGCATATAAGAGGGTGAGAGGGATTTTAAATTTCCAACGCCTTGCATGTGACTCTTCATCTCCCTTATTTTTGTCCTCACATGGCCCCATTTGGGCGCATTTGCACATGCATGAAGGATGGACGCAAATGGAGGGTGGTGGAGGATATCTTGCCTTAGAAAAAAAAATTTGGCTTCACACTCTCAAGGTGGGCGCATTTGGATATGTGTGCAGGATGACAAACTTTGACTTTCTTGTTGCATGGGCGCATTTGAGCCTAAGAGGAGGACGAAGTTTTATACTTATAAAATTTTCCATGCTTGGCTTGTGAGGAGGGTGCATTTCACCCAATGAGCAGGACGAAGCCTATGCCTTAGAAATTTTTTTCATGCTTCTTCATCAACTTAGGCGCATTTGGCCATGGGTGAAGGATGAACTCCTGACTTAGAAATTTTTAAACACCTCAAGGCCAAGATGGGCGCATTTTCAGGTAGCTGCAGGATGAAGTCCAATACTTAGCCATTTTTTCTTCGTCTTCGCCAGTTTATCCATGCCTGCTATTTATAGTAAGCCTTTTAATTCTTGCACTTCATAAGCTCAGATTGTCTTGAGATTTTAGACACTGCATCTTCACAATCTCATCAACCTGTTGAGTCTACTATTTCGGGTCGGCTTACTATTTTTAGCCCATTTCTGAAGGTGGTTTGCTATTTATAGTAATTGCCTGCTTCTGATATCTCCACAACTCCGTTTGATTTGAAATTCGCCAGAGGTGCTCCTCACCACGTGACCTGTCTGTTGACATCGGCGCATGCTGCCGATTTGCTATTTTTAGCCTGTTTCCAAAATGACTTACTATAAATAGTAAGTGCTCCGTTTGTCTTCAAATTTTACCAACAAATAGCTTGAAGGATGCTGATCATGGTGGTATACACCGGTTTTTGAAAATTCCGACTTTTTACCCCTCTTTTCAGGCCCCGAAGTTGGAAACCCTAATTTGTTCTGCATGCATATCAAATGACCTCTGTTTGTCCTCGTTTCTGCAGCATTGCGATCAGCCCGTGATTCTGAAGTGCTGGGAGTCGGCTGTCGGGATGCACCTGCTAAAAATAGTAAGTTCCCAAATGAGTGACCATCTCCGTTTGCATGTCACATCACTGCAAAGCTCTCAAAAAACCCATAAGGAATATGCAGACATGCAAAGAAAACCTTGACATGCAAACCCTAAAAATAGCCTTTGAAGGCTGAACTCTGAAAGTTGTTGTCTCACTTTGCATGTTATACTATCACAAAGGTCTCTGAAAACCCAGAAGGAATCTCCAGACATGCATCGAAAAATCCTGCACCTAAGCCCTGAAATCTGCCCCGGAAGCTTAACTGCTAAAAATAGTAAGTTGTTTGTTTCAGTTCAAATTTTGCACACGAGCAACTTGATGTGTTTTGAATGCAGTGTGATTGTCGGAATTTCAAAAATGCTGACGGAATGCCCTGAATTTCACACTTACTAAAAATAGTAAGTAGCCGGAATCTGATGAAATTTCAGTGGAAGCCTGCTGGAAGCACACTGACAGCAATGTTAATCTTTGTTTTCAATTTATTCACTTCATTTAACCTCGAACTGACTAGGAAAGTACAAACCCTAATTTTCAGACATGACCAAATTCACGTTTAAGCTCAATGGCGGATACATCCCTGGAAAGGCAGATAGAAAAGAGACGAAAAGAGAGAGAGAGAGAGACAAAAACCCAAGCCAAAAGACCAGAATGGAGCAAAAATTAAGGGGTCCCCATTTTGAATGGGGCGGTGTGTGAAAAGGTCACAACAATACTTTTATCACCCTCACTTACTTCCTTGAGCACATTTTCTACCTTGAGGAGGATATTCTCATTTCAACGCCATAGCAATATTCTCCACCTTCACCTCACCTTGGAGCATCTAGCACATGGAGGAAGACTTTCACCACGCCCTGGTAACTCCTCCCATCAACTTCACCTTGCTTACCATCAACATCTCGGCAATTACTCTTATTTTCACCTTCACTTAGGCGCATTTTATGCATGGAGGATGAAACACTAACGCCCTTTGACCTTTGACTTTCTCTTCTAAGCTTGGCGCATTCTACTTGTTCAAGAGGATTTTAAAATTTGTCTTTTCTAGGCTAAGTTGGGTGCATTTGAGGGGGTGAGAGGGATTAACGCCTTTGACTCTTTGACCTTGCTTCTTAAACATGGGCATATTTCCTACCTTGAGGAGGATGGGCGCATTTGACATAAGGTGGAGGATTAGCTTCAACACTTAGCCGTTTTTCATAGCTCCTTCTTGTTAGGTGCGCGCATTTCATATGTGTGAAAGGATAAACACTTCCCTTTGACTTTTCTTCTAGTTTCTAAACTTGGCGCATTTGAGACATGTAGAAGGATATTCAACACTTAGCATCTCTTTTCAATTATCACCTCAGCATGAGGGCGCATTTTGCATGTGTAGAAGGACTTAACAATGCCTTAGAATTTTTTTATCAAACTCAAGGCTAAAATGGGCGCATTTAGAATAGGCAGGAGGATAAAACCTTGATTTAGAACTTTCTTGCATGCACATGGGTGCATTTGGCATGGTGAGAGGGATATTTGTCCATGCCTTAGAATTTTCAACACCTTCACTCTTCTTTGGGCGCATATGGGGGTACCTTAGAATTTTTCTTGACTTCCAGCTAAGGATGGCCGCATTTTCAAGGTCCTGCAGGATGAAACTCAAACTTAGACAATTTATCTCCATCAACTTCATTTCTCCTTGAGGGCGCATTTGCAGGTAGGAGGTGGATGTTGTTCAGACTTAGGCCTTTTTCTTTCCTTCTGCCAGCTTCTCCATACCTTACTATATATAGTAAGTCCCTTGATTCTCGCATCTATGAAGCTCAGATCAATTTGAAATTTTGAGTGTAGGATCCTCATGACCTTGTCAGCCTATTCACACTGGCATCCTGAGCTAACCTACTAAAAATAGCAAATTTCTGAAGGTGGTTTACTATTTATAGTAACTGCTCGTTTCTGAGACCTCCAAAACTCTGTTTGACTTGAAATTCGAATGACGTGCTCCTCATCGGATGACTTGCCTGTTCACACTGGCCCCTGACGCTGATTTACTATTTTTAGCCAGTTTCTAGAACACCTTACTATAAATATTAAGTGCTCCGATTTCCTTCAAATTTTACCGGTGGATAGCTTGAAAGATGTTGATCGCAGTGGGATACACCGGTTTTCAAAAATTCTGACTTTTTACCCCTCATTTTGGGTCTCGAAGCTGGAAACCCTAATTTGACTTGCATGTATATCAAATGACCTATGTTTGACCTCGT
>VDFB02163183.1:0-26566 GCA_007258455.2 Sequoia sempervirens
TCATCAAAAGGAACTGGAACACTGAGCACTCTTGATTTGACGATCTCTGAAAGTAGACTGCAATCCGTTTGGCCAGAACAAACATCAATTGTTAGGAAACATGGGAAAGCGCGAAATGAGCACAAGGATAGGAAATCATGAAGCGGATGACGAGGCACGCAAAACGATGCGCAAAAGCGGAAAAACGAGGCTCTGGAGTGCATTGGTCAAAAATGAAGTTCGTTTGGGAAGAATTGAGGAAAGCCTAAAAAAAATGTAAGGGCACTAAAATTCAGCGCCCTTACATTTTTGGAAAATTGTTTTTGGTGTTAAGGGCGCTAAATTTTAGCGCCCTTACACTTTCCAGTGTTAGGCAATTTTTAACATTTGTCAAAATGTCACAGCGCTGAAATTTAGCGCTTTTGCAATTTCATGATAATTTTCAAATGCAAATGTAGGAATGAAAGGCGAGGGCGCTCATGTTTGGCGAAGGCAATTTGTTTGGATCATGAAAACTTTTGAAAGCAATTTGATTTGTCTTTGGATGCAACTCATTATTATTATCCACGCATTGAATTGCTAAAGCAACCATCAAACAGAAACCCTTTTGGAATCTCAAAGTTCGCATCAAAACGAATGGAGAAAGCAAAGTGAACAACCCAAACGTTGGAAAGATACAAGTTTGAGAGAACATTGCGCATTGGGGAGAATGAGGAAAGAAATGCGAGGAAAGAGAAAGAAATGTGCGTTGGAAAGGAAAACGTGAGTGAGAAGAAGGAAACGTATAGAAATGAAAAACACGAAAGGAGGAAAACGAAACGCGTAGGGAGAAAAGAGAAGAATGCGTAGGGTTAGATAAATACAAAGCTAAAAACGCGAATAAAGAACATTAGATCATATGCAAAACGCAGGAAGAAGACAATGCAAAAGACGTGTATGTTAATATTGAGCATATACAAAATGAAAGAAGAAAAACGGCAAAGCAAGACGACTTACCAGAACCAAAACGCGAAGCTTGCTGAAGAAAGAATGGCGAAACTTCAAAAACGTGATTTACAGTTGAGAGGTAAACTCGCACAGCAAGAGAGAAAAGAAGATAAAATGAAATGTAAACAATAAAAAGGCGAATTCATTCACTTAAGTGAAAATGAAAATTAAAAACCTAACTCAAGTCGAGCAATAAATTTAGGCACAAAAAGTGGCACGATTGACGAAAAACACGAAAACATGAAGAAACGTGCCAGAGTCAGAAAAAAAGTTTAAGTGTTGAAGAAAAATGTAATGAAGTAAAAAGATTTATTTCTTACATTCTACTAGGAACTCTTTGCATGTAAAGAGGTAGCTAAATTTAAGCCCTTGCATTTCGGACTTAGTCAATTTTTGCTTCAAAGCCGGTATACTACAGTCTGCTTGCATTTTATAGTTGCAAAGTATGAACAGTGAAACGTCGCGAAAGATCTCGTTTCGAAGGTCTTTGCGAGGCGAACAAGGGGGAATGCTCGAATTGACTATTCGAGACTTGGGAACGCATTTCGAGGTGGCTTGAAAATCACCTCGTTATGCATACTTGAACTTCACGAATCCTAAGAAACGGACAAGTTTCATAGGGGGGTTATCCGTGGAACGAGCGCTGCTAGATTCCGTGATAACAGAGTGATGTTTATTTGCATATTTGTCTTCTTGTATTACGATCATTATGATAGTAACATGAATGAACGTAAGTGAATAGTGAGTGGACATATATACATATATATAGTAAATACACGTATCCGTATGTATATACATATCGATACAGGCGTATGATTGGCAAATGGATATGCTCATATGGATGTACCAATATGGTATACCTATATATACGTGTACATAGAGGTATATACAGGTATATACATGTATATATGCACACAACCTATATTATGTGGATATTAATAATATTATATTATTATTGCCTTACAAATTACATATATATACATAATTACATATATATATATATATCGGATATGTTGATTGGCTTATGATATGTTATATTGCGATATATATATATTATGGTAAAATAATATACATATATATATATAAAATATAATATATATATTTAGTATTTAATCTGATAGATGGAAATCAAATTATTTCCATATTGAATTAATATTAAACTTTTAACTATGGAAATCGGCTTATATTATATTCAACTGAATATTAAATCATCAAACCATGGGAATCGAATGAATCGAAATATTTATCTTTGACAAAGGAAAATTGAAATACGTTATTCTTCAATCTTATTAAATCGAAATATTTCTTTTTCTATCATTTGAACTTTGAAACAAAGAAATGAAATAAACGGCGTAGGAGGAAATCGCACGCCCTGCAAACACAGAGTAAATGACCAAGTCGCTAGTAAAATGCAACTCAGCAGAGAATCTATGGATTAAGCTTGGTAAAGAGGCTATGTGTTCATCATTTAGGAATTGACTATTTCTTTGTAAATATCTAATCCGCCATTATTGGAATTTGGCACCACATCTGTGAACTAAACCTATAGGTGTCAATTCTGTAAAATTTACCATGTGCAATGGAATTAGTCTCCATTCTGTTGTCAATCATTGGAAGTTGACTCACCAAGGGAGTGAAATTACGCCACATACTGAGTTGAATTATTCATAATTCAAGTGGTGGAAAACTACATGCCTTTTTAGAAGGAATACCTTGGGGTCGGGGCTTTATAAATAGCCGCCATTCTTCATTGTTTACTTATTTATCTTTTGAGAACGACCATTCAACGTTTGATTGAGAACTCAATATACATATTCTTCCATATTTTCTGAAAAACACATTTCCCTGAGAATTGAGTTTAGTTCATAATTACCTTTCTCCATTATTGAATTATCAGAGCTTCATATATTTTATCAGCTACAACCATTACTAGTTTGATTATCCATTTTTGAGTGTTTATTTCTGAGTGAGGAAAGTAGAATTTTGAGAGGAAATTGTAATGTCCCCTTCTCGTCAGTGATCAGTTCAGTTGCTCATCAGCCTATTTTGGAGGCCTGTAGGCTCGTTGAGAGGAAATTAGGGTTTCCTTGCTTGGAGGTTTGTGGCATTTCTAGGTGTTTACTATTTTTAGTAAATACTAATTTTGGCAGTGGTTCAGTTGTCTGCCTTCAGTTCATCTTTTCTGTTAGAGCAGTTGCTTGTGTTTAAGTTTTGGCTTTGTTGTACCCAAACCAAATTTTTTGCTTCATCAAGGCATTTTGCATAAAATAGTTTAAACCTTGCTAAAATGATGTAAAATATAGTTTTGGGCAATATCAAGCATGGAGTTTTTGTCAATATTTTGTCAGTCAAAGTCAGTTTTATTGAACAGAACCTGAAGCAAAGACTCAGAATGGAGCTTTTCACGATGGAGGAGCATCTCACGACGGCGTTTCACATTGTACACGGTCATTTCAATGATCAAGATGATGTTTTTATGGTTAAATTATGAAGATTTCTCAGAGGAAAAGCAAGAAAGCGCAACTATAACCCGGGGGCGCCCTTCTTTTTGAAGGTCAAGATCTTGTTGAAAATGCTCATACATACAATCAATCTCTTCAGAATTGGTCTAGCTATCCGATGAGCTATCCAGCGAAGCATTCCGAGACTTGCAGTTCCGACAAACAGCGTCAGAATTTGAAATTCCCAAAGTTCCAGATATGAGAAATTGTCCTTTTTCAAGCAAAAGCGCAACTATAGCCTGAGGGCGCCCATCTTAAAGCGGGGGTAGATTCTGGTATTTCTGGTAGCTCATGCAGTCAATCTGTTCATGACTAGTCTGCTCGTCCAACGAGATATCAAACGCAGTCATCCGAGTCCCAGAGCTCCTGCAGCCGTCGTCTGAAGATCAACTTATAATAGAGTTTTCACGTTTCAGAGCTTCTCCATTGGTTCCCAGTGCAACTACAACTCAGGGGCGCTGGTTAAAAGGATCCTTCAGATGGTGAAATTTGCAGACGAGGTCTTCCTGATATCAGTACTACTCTAGCCCAGCTCCGCGATGCATCATCCAGCTTGTCGATCCGACGTTCCAGGTGATCGTGGCGGTTCTATCAAGCCGTAATTTCACCGGACCAGCATAAAATTTTCATTGTATTTCTACCGAATCGGGCGCTAGCCTTTAGGCTGTCGGTGAGATGAGGTCGTTCCCGTTCGAAGTCTACGGCTTTTGAGCATATTGCATCTATTCAGCAAGCCTGGCGAAATTAGGTAGGGTTTGGTGACTGGCTAGGTACTTGAGGTCTTTGGTGGAATCTTTGGCGAGAAGGCGTCCAGGAGAAGATGGTTAAGTGCGGAGGCGGATATTTTTAAAATAAAATCACATGCTGGCGTTTTGAGATCTTAAGCGGTTCTTAGCCCGTCATACTCACAAGACTTCTCTTATGGGCCGCGCCGGCTGTCGTTAAAACAAACGTGGCTCGAATCGGATCATCCCATCTCTCAGTATCAAAGGATAAAGTAGGGTACTTGGATGAAAGTTCAACTTTCGTCAAAATGCTATCAGTGCAACTGAAGGCCAGGGGCGCTTTACTTTTGAGGCCCTTAACCACGGCTTTCAGGATGTAGTGCATATATCCGTTAAGATGCGAGCGTCTCGATCATCACCCGGTGAGCTTCGTTTCCTGTCAGCAGGGTTCACCGTTTGCCGTCAGTAGCCGTTTGAAGTGTCAGATGGCAGTTTAGGAAAATGGTTAAGTCTGGAACCCGTAAATGAATTTAATCAGGGGCGCCTAATTTTTTAGAGTGTTAAACGATGGATTTTGCAGTAGTGTCTCCCGGCAGACATTTCTTCCTTGTTCAGTAGGCTTTCCGTTGAATTCTTCAGCTCAGTCTCAACATCACCCGGTCACCAGAAATCAGTGTTGAAGATGGCCAGTCGTGACTTTGTCGTCAGCTATAAAGTAGGAAGTTAATAAAAAGTGGAATATCTTGAGCAAATGGACGCCTATGAGCTCAAGAGATGACTTTTCGGAATCGGTGAAGTCTAACGGTGAATCTCAAAGCTTCATTCCGAATTGTCAACTAAAGTTTAATAATATTTAATAATTATTATTGTATTTTAGCACTAAAATGGCGATTTTCTATTTTTGGCGCCTTTGCTATTTGCATGATGAATATTTTATTATTTATTTAAATTCAAACTTCCAGTCAGTGGCAGTTCAACTGAAAGGGGTCCAATCAAAGGTCTTCTATTTTTGTCAAGGTTTTGAATTCTTGCAGTTACCAATTGATGCGAATTTCTTCTTATTTAAAGTATGGCACCTTCATTCATTTTTCACAAAGCTTTCAAAAGAAATTCGTATTTCTCAAGAGAAAATTCGATCTTAAGAGAAATTCGTATTTTTCAAAGCAAATTCATATCTCCGAAGGAAATCGAATTCTATCAATCTTTAAAGGCGTATTTCTTTAAGGCGAATTTTATCAAGAGAAATTCGCATTTCTTCAAGATAAATTAGTGGTTTTATCAAGAAGTAAAGGCGCGCATCTTCAAAAGCAATTCATATTTCTTCAGAGAAATTCGCAATTCTTCAACAAACCAAGGTGTTTTCCTTCAAGAAATCCGCAATCCTTCAGTAATCAAAGGGCGAATTCTCAAACCTCATAGGAATTCGTATTTTCTCAAGGCAAAGGCAAATTCGTGGTTTTCAGAACAAAGGCGCAAATTTCAAGAAAATTCGTGGTTTTCAAGTAAAGGCGAATTCTTCTAGATCAAAGGCGAATTTCTCATCAATTTTCAAAGGCGATTTTATCTAACATATCTTTTTGCAGGATAAAGTTCACAGTTATCAGCAATTTGAAGAATTCAGGGGCGATTTTCATTGAAGAACATACAAAAACGTCTTTTTCATCCTTGGATTTCACATTTCTCTCAAATTGCCATTCGCATGTTCCTGAAATTGGCGAATTCTACAAGTACAAACATCTGGATCATTTCTATATAATTACCTCGAGTTGAAATCGTGCACTTGATTTTTCAGGAATTTTTAACTTCAGAACATTCGTTCTCGAGTTACTAATTTTCTCAACTGAAAAGTCTTTGTATGATCGAGTAGAAGTTGAATTTTCGCAAATCTAACGTTCTAGGTTGTCTTAGAATCCTTTTCTAGACAAAACCCATATCTCAGATTTTTCGCTGAAAATAATTCTTCAAAAGGCTATTTTTAGCTTCCAGAAATCTTGTCAAAACATAGTCGAGTTCACAGTCAACAGGCGAATTTTTCAGAATGCAGTTCACTCAGCTCGAATACAGGACCAAAACAGTCCTTACTCATGACTTCCTCAGGTTGGTTGAGACATGATGAGTAAGGACTGTTTTGGTTACTCAGCTTACCATTTTCAGAGCTCCAGGCACTCATTCATACCATTTTCAATGGGGGGACTATTGGCTGTAAGGTTACTCAGCTTACAGTCATGTCAGCATTATTCGACGAGGCAACAAGGAGCAGAGGTGAACTTGATCTGAGGATTACGGTAGTGAGGATATCACCTTACTTGAAGCCTTAGTGTTAGTAAAATCTAACACCTGCAGGTGCAGATTTGCCGCGGACAGCTATGTACACTACATAGTAGGTGCTCTTTAAATTAGGAGGAAGCTCCCTCATTGTCTTTGGAATGCATGAAAAAGAAAAGTAATCTAAGTCCTATCTTTTGTTCAATTTGGAAGAGGCACAAGGTTAAGCCAAGAACATTGCGACTAAGAGTTTTACGGTTTAGCGGATCATTAACTAACTAAGCTATCTACTTTAAAATCTATCAATTTCCTCCAAAGCGGGCATGAGGAAATGGAGCAAGGTTTGACTAACTGACGATAAACGGGTTTAAATTCTCTACTTGAGGGCAAGGTGGTGCAACTATCATCTCAATTTAAACCAGCTTATTGGGCACAAAACAGATTTAAGAATTTACCAAGACAATCTTATGGAACCCTGTGTGGCATAACACTTGATTGAAATAGCAAAGTCTTCACAAAACAGCCTTTATCATTACAATCTCACGAAACCCTATGTGGCATAACCTTTGATTATATTGATAAAGATTCACAAAACAGATTTATCACTGTAATTTCTCGAAACCCTATGTGGCATAACGATTGATCACAATGGTAAATAGACACAAAACAGATTTATCACCTCAATCTCTTGAAACCCTATGTGGCATAACAATTAATCTCAATGATAAAGATGTTCAAACAGATTTATCTAAACTAAGGAAAGAATTCACCACTACAATCTCTTGAAACCCTATGTGGCATAACAATTAATTGCAATAGTGAAGACACATGAACAAATACCAAAAGAGCAATATTGAGGGCAAGGTAGGCGCAGCATATATTTCTCTCTCAAGCAAAAGTTATTTACAAATGGGCAAAAGCTCTTATTTATATACATCAAGGTGTAGGGAACCCTAAAATCACCTTGAGTCATCTACAGTTCTTGCAATGCATGCAAGTTTTGCTGCTTGAAGCCTAATGAAGTAAACTTCTCTGATTAATTGAGCTACCATCAGTTAACCGAAACATCTAATCTAAAAATGGACAATTGTGCGAGCATGCACGTCCTTATTGAAAGCGAGTTAACTGGAAGACTACCATCAGTTAACATAAAACCTAAATACAACTCCAAGTGAATAAAGCTAATCCCAGAATAGATATGCATGAGATGAGACAGCGAGTTAACTTGAAAAGGTAACACCAAGCTTAACTCCTGTGTGTAATGTCTATCCTGAGATGTGGGAACTGAAGTTTACTGTCCATGATCTCAAACAACCAATCCCTTAACGAGATTGTTGACTGCATCAGCATCTGAATGTCAGCAACTTGAGCAATCTTGGCAATCTTCGCACACTCAAACTAGCATTTAACTGACTTATAACTTTGGCGGCTCCGTGACTGAAGTGATGGCCATTATCTCTTTTGTGGCTTGATACAAATCGGTCTCAGCTTTTTTAACGAAATCATGAATTAAGACTGATTTGGTCTTGAATTCAGTCTGCGTGTACTGTACTCTGAAAAACTCGCCTGTTGACTGTGAACACGGCTATATTCTGACAACTTTTCTGGAAAACTAAAAATAGCCTGCTGAGGCTAAAAATAGCCTTTGAAGAGTTATTTTTGAAATCGAGATATGGGTTTGTCGGAAAGATTCTAAGACAACCGAGGTCCTTCAGTTTTGCGAAATTTGACTTCTACTCGACCATGCAAGGAATTTTCAGTTGAGAAAATTAGAGCCTCGAGAACTGATGTTCTGGAGTAAATTTTCCTGAAAAATTCTGGCACATGGGTTTTCTCGAGGAAGCTATTTTGAATCAACCCAGATGATTTGTTTTGCCAAAAGTTGCCAATTCTTCAAACATGCGAAAGAATTTAAGACGAGAAATAGAAGAATTTAAGACAAAAGAAAGAAGTTTTTAGTGCTCTGCTTCAACTAAAATCGCCATCTTGTCTGAAGTTTGCTGATAATTTTGACTTGTACCTGCAAAGAAAATGTTTTGATGTCTTCGCCAATGATTGTTGATGAAGAATTTGCCTTTGGTTTGCTAAAATTCGCCTTTGCTTGAGAAATACGAATTTCTCTTGAAAATACGCCTTGTGAATGAAGAAAAACGAATTTTGCTTGAAAATACGCCTTTGCTTTGAAGAAAAACGAATTTTGCTTGAAAAATATGAATTTCTCTTTAGCTTTGCGAATAATAAATGAAGATGGCGCCATGCTTAAAGAAGATGAAATTCGCATCAATCTGACAACTCCAAGATTTAAAACCTCAGCTGAAAATAGAAGCCTTCTCTGATTGGTTCCTTTTAGTTCCACTGCCACTGACTGGAAGTTCGAATTTGAATAAATATAATAAAATATTTATTATCATGCAAAATAGCAAAAGGCGCCACAAATAGAAAATCGCCATCTTATGCTAAAATTGCAAAATAAATATGAACTTCAGTTGACAATTTTGTTGAAGTCTTAGGATTCACCGTCGGGCTTCATCGATTCCGAAAAGTCATCTCTTGAGCTCATAGGCGTCCATTTGCTCAAGTTATTTCACTTTTTATTAACTCCCTATTTTATAGCTGACTGCATAGTGACGACTAGCCAACTTCAACACTCATTTCCGGGTGATTGAGTGATGCTGAGACTAATCTAAAGAATTCATCGAAAAGCCTACTGAACAAGGAAGAAATGTCTGCTAGGAGACATAACTGCAAAATCCATCGTTTAACACCTTGAAAAATTAGGCGCCCCTGATTAAATTCATTTACGGGTTCCAGACTTAAACCATTTTCCTAAACTGCCATCTGACACTTCAAACGGCTGCTGACGGCGAATGGTGAACCCTGCTAACAGGAAACGAAGCTCACTGTATGCCTGGAGATATTCTGCATCCAACGACTGTATACATGACCTCTGAAAAGTTCATTAAGGGCCCCAAAAGTAAAAGCGCCCCTGGCTCTTAGTTGCACTGAGGTCATTTTGACGAAAATTGAACTTTCACCCAAGTACCCTACTTTGACCTCTGACATCTGGAGCTGGGATGACCCGATTCAGGCACTATCTGTTTTAACGGACAGCCAGAAGGACCCACAAGAGAAGTCTCTGGAGATGACGAAGCAAGAAAACTGCTTCTAAGAGCTCAAAAATTCCAGTGCGTATTTTATTTAAAATTACCACTCCAGACTTTACCATTTTCCGGATATCCTCACTTTACAATATTACACCAAAGACCTCGCACGTACGAGCGTTTCCCAAACCCCGAAGGCTGACGGCTAGGCTCGTTGGATAGATAAAATGATTACGCTCAATAGCCGTAAAGACTTCGAACACAAACGGGCTCATCTGATAGGCCTAAAGGCTAGGCGCCTCTGGACTGTAGAAATACACTGAAAATTGTATGTTGGTCCGCCCGTGAAATTACGTGCTTGGTAGAATCTCTGCCACGATCACCTGGAACGTCGGATCGACAAGCAGGATGATGCATCGCGGAGCTAGGCTAGAGTAGTACTGATGTTAGGAAGACTTCGTCTGCAAATTTTGGCATTTGAAGGGTCCTTTAAACCAGCGCCCCTGGGCTGTACTTGCACTGGGAATCAACGGAGAAGCTCAGAAACGTGAAAACTCCATTATAAGCTGATCTTCAGACGACTGCTGCCGGAGTTCTGAAACTCGGATGACTGCGTTTGATATCTCGTTGGATAAGCAGACTAATCAAGAACAAATTGACTGTATCCGCCATCAAAAACGCCAAGATTTACCCCCTCTTTTAGATGGGCGCCCTCAGGCTAGAGGCGCGCTTTTGCCTGAAAGTGACAAATTTCTCACATCTGGAACTTTAGGGATTTCAACTTCTGACGCTATTTGCCGGAGCTGTGGGTCTCGGAAAGCTTCGCTGGGTAGCTTATCGGATAGCCAGACCAATTCTGAAGAGATTGACTGGATGCTTGAACGTTTTTAGCAAGATCTTGACCTTCAAAAAGTTGGGCGCCCCTGGGCTATAGTTGCGCTTTTGTGCTTTTTCCTGAGAAATCTTCATAATTTAACCACTGAAAACTCCGTTTCGATCACTGAAATCTTCATGTGCAACGTGAAACGCCATCGTGAGATGCTCCTCCATCGTGAAAAGCTCCATTCTGAGTCTCTGCTTCAGGTTCTGATCAATAAAACTGACTTTAACTGACAAAATATTGACAAAAACTCCATGCTTGATATTGCCCAAGACTGTATTCTACAACATTTTAGCAAGATTTAGACTTTTTAATGCAAAATGCCTTGATGAAGCAAAAAATTTGGTTTTAGATTTTCTTACATAGAATTCTTGTAGTCTCATAGCTCAAATGGTGATCGCGGTGATTAACAATCTCGTTGAGAGGTTGGTTACTTGCCGAGATCAAAGGCGATAAACTTAAGTTCCACCTCGGGATAAACATTTGAGGAGTTAACGCGTTACCCTTTCAAGTTAACTTCGCTTCAATGCGTCTCATGCATATCTGATACGAGATCAGCTTTACACACTTAGGTTTCATTTAGGGTTTTAAGTTAGCGATGGTAGTGTTCGAGTTAACATGCTTTTAATAAGAAGGGCGTGCATCGCTGCGTTGTCCATTTTTGGAATTAGATGTTTCCCGGTTAGCGATGGTAGCTTTGGAGTTAACGTATAGTTACTTTATTAGGGCTTTCGCGATAAAATCTTGCATGCATTTTGCGTTCGGGTGGTGCAAGGGTTCCTACGCCGATATTATATAAATAAAGAGCTTTGCTCATTTGTAGTAACTTTGCTTGAGAGAAGTATATGTTGCTTCTGCGCCCTCAATATTTATCTTTGGTATTTTATTCGCTTTAATGCTACTATTACGATTAAGTGTTATGCCACATAGGGTTTCATGCAATTGTAATGGTGAATTCTTTCCATAGTTTAGATAAATCTGTTTTGTGCATCTTTACCATTATGATCAATTGTTATGCCACATAGGGTTTCATGCGATTGTAATGATAAATCTGTTTTGTGAGTCTTTACTATTATGGTCAATTGTTATGCCACATAGGGTTTCATGCGATTGTCATGGTGAATTCTTCCCATAGTTTAGAGAAATCTGTTTTGTGCTTAATAAACTTGTTCAGATTGAGATGATAGTTGCGCCACCTTGCCTTCAAGTAGAGAATCTGCACTTGGTTATCGTGTGTTGTCGTGGACAATAAACTAATTCGGATTGAGATAATAGATGCGCCACCTTGCCTTCAAGTAGAGAATCCATATCTAGTTTATCGTGTGATGTTGTTACCAATAAACTTGTCTAGATTGAGCTGATAGTTGCGCCACCTTGCCTTCAAGTTGAGAATCTATACACGTTTATCGTCTGATAGTCAAACCTTGCTCCGTTTCCTCATGCTCTGTTTTCTTGAGGAGATTGGATAGAATTTAAGTAATTAAGTTTAGTTGTAGTTAGTGGATCTGCAAAACCAAAAAATACTCAGCTGCAACGTATAGTTTTTTCAAGAAAGCCTTGTACCTCTACAGCTGAAACAAAAAGACAGGACATAGTTTAGTTTATTTCCCTTTGCAAGTATTTTTGTCAAAGCACAACGAGGGAGCTTCCCCTCCTAATTTGAAGAGCACTCATTGCGTAGTGTGCATAGGCTGTTCATAACAACTTTTACTCCAGAGGTGTTAGTTGTTACACCAACAGGCTTTCAAAAGCAGTTGTTGGTGAAATAGCTCATTTCAAGGCAATAATGTTTTATTATTCAGTTGACCCCCTTGGCCTAGTAAAATAACTTAAATTGTTTTTAAAGGTGGGTCATGAAGGGGTACGCCATCATGAAGGGGTACGCCATCATGAGGAGTTTAATTATTTTTTAAAAGTTATTTTATTTGCCTTGAAAAGTGGGAAGCCACCTTGAGAAGAATTTTGTATTTTGGAAATTTGAAGAGTTTCCTCTGTGACTGTTAGCGTGCCTTGAAGGGAAATTGAAGAGTTTTCTTCTTCTCTATAAAAATGAAGCTTGCTTCAGCATTTGGTATCCAGGAATTTATGCTAATGCTATGTTGTCGAAATGACAACTTAGTTTTTACTTCGAGGGATGCTTACCTCCTAGTTTCAATCCAATTTCGTGTTTGAAATACAACACCTAGTTTGTTTTTATTGCTGCTTCTCAATCAGACTAGCAGATAGAGTTTTAAAGTGATGAATTTTGGTGTGATTTCCAATTTTCAAGTTGTTGGTTCCTACACAGCTGAAGGTCGATTTTGTTCCCAGCTTCTCTGATTTTTATTCACTTGTGGGTACTTCACCATTCCATCTTATTGCCCAAGGCGCCCCTTTGGGTGCATTTCCAGATTTTAATTTGAAGTTGCTGATTTTATTCAAAGAATTTGCCCTTCAAGAGGGTCGTACCATGCCTTAAGCTCCTTGGAATTCGTGCCAATCATTTGGGAAGGTTTTGATGCTTTTTCAAGGTTGCAAATTGGGCGCCTATCCTCCACAAAACATTTGCATTCAGTTTCAAACAATTTGGAGGTAATTTGGTGAAGTTATGAGCATTTAGGTGTTTTTACAATTTGCTGATCAGAATTCCATAACTCAAATTTTTTATATCAGATTTCATTAGTTTTCAGTTTTGGCCTTTACTTCATCATTGGAGTGTTAAATCATTGATAGAATTCATTATCCTCTTCTTAGCATTCTTCTCTATCATTGTAATATTCATGTAATTTGCAGCTCTCTTTCTATATTGTAAGACTGTTTACAGTAGTACTGTTCCAGTCCTTTATTGCTACAATCATTTCTTATTTCTCACATTAAGTACCCCTGGATGGTTTACCGCCAATGTGGAGAATAAATATCTAATCTCTCTTGTACCCACTGTCAAGTGGTGAATCCCCACTCTTGAGTGGCCGCAGCGGATGAATTAGTAGTTGGAGTTCTTTTCTATGGCTGGTTATCCGCCTAAGTTTCTTTAAATTTGTAATAAGTACTCCGCCATATGTTAGCACCTTGCCCTCAATGGGATCTTGAGTGCACATTCTTGGCGTTGAGTTTTATCTTTAGTTTCCAGTTGCATTCTATTTCTGTATCAAGTTTGGATACTAGGGATCCTCTAACCATATGCCCGCCCCTCTTCCTTAAATGGTTTTAGGGCGCATTCTTGGTTAGAGTTGCTTTGATAGTGTTTTGGATTTGGCGCTAACGCTAATCAAGTTGGCCAAGTGTTGGTGATTGTGTAAAACTGTGGCAAAAAATTGGTTAGCATATTTCAGAAATTGTCCATTGTTTGGAAGTGCTAGAATTATTGTGAGAGTAGGTTGAGTCATCATCATCTGAGGAAAAGCTAAATACAGGCATGAGATATTCTTCTACTATCTTTTACTATGATTTTATGTTGTTGGAAAAGTATTTTCTGTTTGCATAGACAGGTTATTATGCTGTTTGCAGTGCATTTTCTCTATGTGCTTAGGAAGTGAAATGATGTTATTTGGAAAAGAGAAATTAAAGAAATTTCTAGTTGTTTGTTACTTGTTTGTAATTATCTCCAAAATAGGAGAATGCTAATTGCTTATATATTATTCTATTAGGCTTGATTGAATGCAAGAGTCTTTTGAGGTACACTAGCTAGTTATAAGGATAACTAGGAAAGCTTGTGTTTACTCCTAGGAGAGGTCATCATAATGGGAGATGGGTTAGTATACTTATTTGTAAGTAGATTGTTTGAAGGTAGGTTATCTGGGATGACTGACTATCCATTGAAGGATATACCTATCTTGTGTAATTACTTAGTAGATTAGTATGTTGTAGGTTAGTCTGGGATGACAGACTATCCAGTGAAGGACCACACCTATGCGTAGTATAAAATAGCCTTAAGTCAAATTGGCCCTGAGTAATGTTTATAATATATGACCTTCATTTGAAGTACTGAATGAGAACATTTTGGCCAAAGTAGTGCAATGTACAACATCCATTTAGACTGTGTGATGCTTGAGACCACACTGTCAGTTCATTGTGATCATTTATGCTAATTCGAGATTGTAGGTTTACAAGGTTCTAGTTGTGTAGGACACAACACTATTCTCAGTTGGTTAACAGTATCAGTTACCCAACCAATCTCTTCGTTGAAGGGAGGGCCATCTATCGAATGATAGATGTACAGGAGACCGCATTATAAGTCCGTGGTTGGCGGAAAAGCGCCCAAGTGATGCTTTTCCTCCACAGCAGGCAACTGAAGAACCAAGATTTGAAAGGGAAGATCCTGGACTATCTTACTACTATTTGTTCTAAAGCTCGTTGGAGCTATGTTAGTTAAGGTATGTATTCTTGTTACCTGTACTTGTGAAATTATTATAACGAAATGGAATCTTTATTGTAATTTGATATGGCATCATGTTCATATTATTATCAATAAAGAAAAGAATTTTTTTTATTGCAACGTCTTGTTAGCAGGTTTATTTACTCACATGATGTAAATTATGAAATCTTTACTACACTGAAGGGTTTGGTCGTTACAACAACAAAACCAAGAGTTGGAAATTGGCAAGACCTATTATTTAAGACTAGTTTTCTCCATTTCATTACCACAAAGATCCAGGGCAATGATACAAACTCTTCATTATCCTTGTTGAAATCTAGAATGATAGAAAAATGTTGCATCCTTCATCATGCTGGATTATGGGAGTGTTGTGAATATCAAGATCCCACTCCTTGGTGCAAAGCCAATTTAACATTTGGGTAAAGGATTTGGGTGTCCTTCCCTCTTTTCCTACACAATCAGATGGAAACAAGTATAATTTGAAATTTCCCTTAAATAAAGTATATTTCATTTTATATAATCATTCAAACAAAGTTTGAGGCAAGTTTGATTCTAATGAGGATGTAAAATTGCTTATAGGGTTTTTGCAACACTTAACCTAGTAAAACATCTTTCAACATATATCCCCTTTTCATAGAGTCATAGGTAATTAATGACGTCTTATAACCTTCTAAGACATATTTTCTAGGTAATACTTAAGTACAAAATTATTGAATTGATCAAGTCCAATAAAATGAAAGATGTACAAAGTTTAGCATTCACAGCAACAATAGGAGGACTTAATTTTATAGTTTTACACTAATATCCAATTCTTGTCCAATCTTCCAAATCAATTGGAGGTTGTCACTCCTCTTGTAAAATTTGACATATCCTTGTGTTTAATACTAAGATTATTTTCATATCTTGGGAAAGTATTGTTTTATTTCACCTGATTCATTTAAACAATATCAATTTTTTTTTCCAAAGTTTGATGGGTGAGAATGATCCTGGGATATTTGTGGGTTATGGGCCCAAAATAAAACTTCACATAGGCTTGTGTAACAAATTTGGGTGTAACTTGTTTTGTATTAAATTTATCTAAGGTACCTGTATGCCTAATACAGATTTCTTTGATCATGAATGTAGAGCTACTTTGATCACGAAAAAGGACTTAGGAGAGGAAGACTCCTAGATAAAATGATATTTTCTAGATATTAAATGTAGAAGTGAATTTGGTCCCTAGACAGAGTTTACTAGGTCAATATTGTAGGTTACAAGGGGGATCCATACATCGCCCTTGTTTCAATGAATGTGGGGTAGATTATATGTGGTGTGGTCTTGAGTGTACATTGTGATCTTGTTCAAAATGAACAAATTACTCTCCATTGGAACGAGTGTGTTCCCCTCAACGAAGCTCTGAATATATCCTATGATAAATTTCAAAACATAAACCTCAAAAAAATTCTCTTAAGATCTCTCTAAAAGTAAAAATATGTTATTTGATTTGAGTTGTCTTCATTAGATTCTCTCAAAATCATTGTTTTGGCATATCAAAATTTGGTTGAATTTAGTCTTGTATTTCTATTATTATTTCTAATTCCAACTTGACATGCCAGTAATGATTTACTCTACGATGTTTCAAATGAGGTGTTTATGGATTAGACCAATATTCTAGATGAATCATGTTGGGATATTCCTGTAGACTTCAATATTATTAGTTGGCTTTTAAGAAACTAGCAATCCTAGGTCCAAATGATATCTCTATGTGCTTACATCTTCAAATTTGAAAGTAAGATAATCTTAATCCATCTTGTATCTTAGTTATGCCTAAATTTTTGTGACAACTAGTGATGGCAGCATGTGGATTTCTATTTGAAAATCAAGTTATACCATTAGATTTTATCATTGTAATGCCCAAAATTAAAACTTTTGCTTCATTAAGGCATTTTGAAAAGAGTAAAAAAGTCTTTTAAAATTGTCGTCAAAAGTCAAAATTTCTATTTTTAAAAAGTTTCTAAAAATAGACTTGAGTTGGGGTTTTTCTGGGTTTCTTCTCAAATGGATATTGGCAAAATTTTCTAAAAATAGAAAGTTTTTAAAAATAGAATTTTTGTTTCTAGGGCTCAAACTGATTTTGATTGGTTGAAAATACTTCATGATCAAGCTGGTCTTGTCAAAATCGTCAAAAAATCAGCATTTCTCTAGTGGGTCTATTCTGCTTTTTCAAAAGCTAAAACAAGAGCTTCAAGGTCATCAATGGAGGTTGGTCAACTGCCAAGTGTCAAATTCAAGGTCTCAATGCTGCACAGATGGCATAAAATGGTGAAAGATGCACGAGAAAAGGTGAACAGAGGAGGGGAATCTGAAAAATGGTCAAATTTACAAAAAGAATTCTAACATTGGGAAGCTTGGGCGCCCCTGCCAGCTAGAGGCACCTAGCATTTGTGAAATTCATGAAAAAATTTCTAAGTCTAGTAATCCTAGGTGCCCCTATCTAGTCAACACTTCTAGATTTTCATGCCTTAGTAAAAAAACAATGAATTCCAAGGACGCAGCTGGCAAAGTGAAGAGCAAAGTGGAAAATTGAAAATCTCAAAAAATAAACTAACTCTGGAGGAGCTAGGCGCCCCTATCCAGTCAGGGTGCCCAAGTGCTCTTGCCTTAGTTTATTTTTTGTTTCTCGAAAAATGTGTAAACCTTCTCTGTCAGCCCAATTTAGATCTGGTCAAAAGCAGTTTTAGGGTTGGGAAAAGTTGGAGATCACCTCAGTTATGTTCAAGCTCTTCAATGAATCCATCATCCAGTGTTGAGGATCAGTCAGACGACAGATATTGCAGATCAAACAAGGGCGGAAACACACAAATGAAGAAATCAAAAGAAAATTGAAAATATCAAAAATTTTGCTAAGTCTAGAAGACTTGGGCGCCCTTGGCCAAGAGGGGTGCCCAACTTCTCATGCCTTAGAATTTTTTTCGCATTTTTTGATAAACATTCAAAACCTCTTCGTCAGCTCCGTTCCGACTTTCAGAAAATCATCAGATGCAATGATAAAGGCTAACAAATGGTACCATTCAACTCAGCTATGATCAGGCTTGCCAGGATGACTAACTTCTAGACTCTGTTGCTCACCGGTTGTCTGAAATCGAAGATCAAACAAGGGTCATTGGCTTCACGCGAAATAGAGAAATGCAAAATTTGAAAATCTCAAAAAAATGGTTAAGTCAAGCAAGGCTAGGCGCCCTAGCTAGCTGTTGTGACCTTTTCACACATCGCCCCATTCAAAATGGGGACCCCTAATTTTTGCTCCATTCTGGTCTTTTGGCTTGGGTTTTTGTCTCTCTCTCTCTCTCTCTGTCTCTTTTCTATCTGCCTTTCCGAGGATTTCTCTGCCGATAAGCTTAAACGTGAAATTTTGATGCGAAAAGTGGGGTTTCATCTTTCTGGTGGGTCAGAGATTAGAATAAAGTAAATGAGTGGCGGGGCTTAACATTGTTGTTAGTGTGCTTCCGGCGAGGGCTCGGCAAAATTTCATCAGTGCATTACTTACTGTTTTAGTGGTATGCAATTCTGAAATGATCCGCTGACATTTGAGATTAGAAGCGGTCCTGCGCATTGAGGACGATCAAGTTACTGCGGCAAAATTTGGCGAAGCGGGCGACTTGCTATTTACAACGAATTACGCGCTTTAGAGCCAATTTCGGGGGTTTATATGTTGAATTTTGGATGCATGGGAGTCTTTTGGGTTTTGAAGTGATATGACATGCAAAGCGGGACAACTACTTCGGCGTTGACCTTAGGAGAGGGCGACCGCCAGGTTTGCATGGATTTTGCTGCAGTAGCATGTCATTGCATATTCCTGGGTTTTCCGAAGGCCGCGGTTGTTTATGCAAGTGGGCCCCGGTCACTTCCCGAAACTTGCTATTTTTATGCCGGGCGTGAAAGATTTACCGTGTTTTTGCAGGTTTTTCCAGTTTTTGAACAGTATGTTTAAAGTCATTAAGACGACCGGTTGGAGATAGCACCTCAACCGCTTCAAACTGGCAGGTGCTCTTTGGCTGACTGCGGGCCTCAAAACCGGCGGTGGGCATGAAGCGAGATTAAGCGGAGCTCGTTTGAGCCGAAATTAGGGTTTCGAGCTTCAGCGCTAAAGATGAGGAATCAGAGGTCAAAATGCCCAAAACTGAAGTATCCACCACGATCAGCATCTTCCGAGGAGTCTGCTGGCCAAATTTGAAGACAATCAGGGCACTTACTATTTTTAGTAAGGCGTTTACTGGTGCGGTATAAATAAAGAATCAATCTGCAAATGCGCGGTGACGCCGTTCACCAACGAACGTGTCAAATTTCAACTTCGAGGCAGACTAGGAAGTCTCAAGAATCAGACACTACTACTCAAATGGCCAAAACTTGACTAAAATGGTCAACATCAGATACCAGTTTGAAACTGGTCAAACTGTTGGTAGGGACCCCATGGCATAATTCAGGGCCAGCAGGATTCATGAGAATGAAAAAATTAGACACCTATTTTTAGCGAGTTGGCACAGAGGAATTGGGGTTTCTAAATCGAAGGCGGAATAAGGGTAGTCAACGGAAGCGACATCGAAGCCGCGATCTCCATTTAGGGCATTGACGCATTAGAGTTAGAAGGCAATTACAGCCGGTTAGCTATTTTGCCAGTACAAAAATATAGAAATCTGAAACAGAATATGAGCATCGCTGACTGAAATGCATAAAGATTTAAAACAAAGCGAGTCAACTTTTGGGGCTTGAGTAGCTTGAGAATTCCAGGTAGGGCTTCTAAGAGAAATAATAGGGTTAGGGGCCCAAGCCAGGCGTCAGCATGAACGAATCACCCCAAATTTGGCAAGGAGCATGAAATTCGCTAAAACTGATAAATTTTCAAGTCCAGCATCAAAATCCGCCTTAAAAGCTGAAGATGAATGAAAGCTTTGCTAATGACTCAAAATCTTCTGAGTATGGAAAATTTGATGCTCCCCAGACTTGAGAAAATAAATTGGTGAAAATTTTACAAAGTGTTAAAATTGGAAGCTCAGGGTGGATTTTGCGCCCTTGAGCTTAGAGTTGGTGAAATTTGAAGCTCAACATACTCAAAGTTACCCCTCTCATTTGCGCCCTTGAAGTTCAAGACTTGAAAATTTGCCTAAGGCATTAAAATTTGATGCTCAAGGGGTCATATGCACCTGGCTTGAAGGAGGATGATAAAAAGTTTCTAAGGCAATCAAACTAAAAGTTCCATGGGTCAAATGCGCCCCACTTTGAAAAACTTCAAATTTTCCCAAGTGTCAAAATTGAAAGCTCCCATGGTGAAATGCGCCCTTGAACTTGAAGCTGGTTGAAAAATGGTTAAGTGTTGGAAAGTGAAAGCTCCTACTCTCATTTGCACCTTAGCTGCTTGGAGTGATAGAAAAGTGGTCAAAGTGTTACAAATCGGAAGTTGACCCCTCCACAGGCGCCCAAGGACTTGGAAGGTGAAATTTCATTAAATGCTCAAAATTAGATGCTCAGAGGGTCAAATGCGCCTCAGGCTTGAAAGATGGAGTTTAAAATTTTTCTAAGTCGTTTAAAATGGAAGTAGACCCCTCCAAATGTGCCCTTGAAGTTAGTGGAAAATCTTCTAAGTATTGCAAAATTGAAGCTTGACACTCAAAATGCGCCTTGCTTTGCATGGAGAGGTTGAAAATATTTTAAATTGGAAGTAGACATGTGAAAATGCACCCTTGAGCTTGAAGTGAAAGCACACCCTTTGAAATGCGCCCACTAAGCTGAAGAAGGTAAGTTAAGAGTCTCTGGGTGTTGGAAACTAGAAGTAGCCCCTTCCATATGCGCCTACACTTGAAGAAACATGGAAAAATATTCTAAGTATAAAAACTTGAAGAAGAGGGTGGCTGAAAGTTTCTAAGCTTGAAAAATGAAAGTCCAACGCCCCAAATGTGCCTAGAAGAGGAAGAAAACTTGAAGATTCTTCTAAGTTTGATGAAAATGGAAGCTCCAAGGGCTAAATGCGCCCAAGCTTGAAGAGTCATGAGGAAATTTGGTTAAGGCATTGAAAGTGGAAGTAGCTACCTCCAAATGCGCCCTTGAGGGGAGATGGCATATTCTAAGTGAGAAGAAATGAAAGTGCAAGGTATGAAATGCGCCTAGCTTGTGAAGGTGCAAGGAAAATATTCTAAGTTATGAAAAGTGGAACCTCCATGGTAGAAATGCACCCTTGCCAAATGAAAGTCGGGTAAAATATCTAAGTGTTGCAAATTGAAAGTAGCCCCTCTCATTTGCGCCCCAGCTTCAAGGAAGAGATGGAAATTTTTCTAAGTGGTTGAAAATGAAAGTATAGGGGGTGAAATGCGCCCCACCTTGCCAAGGTAGTATGCTAGCTAAAAGTGTTCTAAAGTGTTGCAAAATTGGGAGAAGACCCCTCCATATGCGCCTGGAAAGAGAAGAAGAACTTGAAAAAATTTCTAAGTGTTTTAAATTTGAAGTGCACCCTTTAAAATGCGCCCAACAAAGGGGGGAAGTCCTTGAGATTTTCTAAGTTATGAAAACTAGAAGCTTGCCTAGCCATATGCGTCCTCAAGGTATTAGAAGGCAAGTGGAGATTCCAAGGCGTGATGCATGCAAAGTGAAAGATTCCAAGGCGTTGAGCTAGGAAATATGCTAAGTATGGAAAATTTGAACCTCAACCCCTTGACTGCGCCTTGGATTTGTGGAGAGATAAAAAATATTCTAAGTATGTGAAACTTGAAGTGTGACCCTCTATTTGTGCCTAGACTTGAAGGGATAAAGTTTCTTGAAGCACGAATGAAGTTGCCAGTGGAAAAGTCAGTGAGTGCCGGCTTCACAGGGTTGATGAATATTTTCAAGTCAGAGCAAAGAAATACGCTCAAGGGTGAAGAAATGAAATAAATTTGATGAGAAATTATTTTTCTAAGGTTCAAAATTCAAAGAATTAAATGAACCCGTTCGTTGCATACCCATGAATTTGATGCGTGCTGAGAGAAATTTTCTTCTGGGTATTGATGATTATCGATGAGGAAGGGATTTTAAGGTCTTCCACAGCTTGCCGGGGATATCGAGGTGAAGATTTTAAATGGGCACTAGGTTGATGAATTTCCTAAGGAAAATTTGAGAAATTTTCTAAGGCAAGTAAGGAAATGTTTGTGAAGATAGGATACCTTGGCGATGGATTTGAAAATGATCGCCTAGATAATTTTTTATCAAATTCCTAATGAAAGCATTTTTTTTCTCGAGTTTGTGTTGGATGAAATATCAGAGTGAAGTGCGCCAGGCAGAATGCAAGATGGGTTGGAAAATTGGCTAAGGCATGAAGAATTTGAAAGCAAAGTTGGCTATTGAAGACGATGAACCCTTGGAAGTTAGAACGTGAAAATCCTGGTGAGTAAGTTGAATTTATATTATGAAATGCTCTAATTATCTTCTCCTTGCTTGTTTTGCAGGAAGAACGTCGAGACCAAGAGCACGATGACTTGAAGTGGTGAAGCACGATGATATTTCAACCTTCGGAGGAAGATAGAGTTATGAGTTTCACATGAAGGAAGAAAAGTTGCAAAAACTGGCTTAGTGTTGAGACTTAATATAACTCAAGCGTCAAGAAAGAAGATCGAGAACAATGTGAACGCGTCTACAAACGGAATCTTCTAGAAGGATGGTGGACATTAATGGCTCATTTATTCCCCCACTCTCCTTTGTGGCGGTTTTTAGGGCGAATCTTGTTTAGGGCTGAGGTGGCACAATCTGGGCCATCCAGCCAATTGTAATCTGAGCCGTCCGTTGGACTTGACCAGCTATAAAAGGGGGAGTCCCCCTCATTTGTACTTTAGTAGAAGCAGAGCTTAGAGATCAGAGTAGAGAATAGAGCAGAGACACTTTAGTTGTAATATCTTAGCATAGCGTAGTTTGAAGGAGAAGGAAAGTTTTCCTTTGAAAACTTTGTAAGAGATTGTTGCGAAAAGCTATTGTAATAAAAGATCTTTCATTGAATGGTGAATTCATCTTTGTTATAAGTAGCTAGCGAGGTTTCTTCATCCCTTCGACTTCAAGTAGCGTAAAGTAGAGTAGTTTTCATTTTCATGCAAGTAGATGTTAGTTGTGGACTTGTGGAGTTAATCGAGGCAACTTCATTTTTATCCATACCACTAGCAGCTTGTTGACGGCAAGTTTGCCTTGTGTGGTCGACTGGAAAACTTTATAAACTTAACTTCGATTGTGATTCATGTATGTGTATGCGTCGTTCTAATGGTACTTATATGTTGAATTATAATTTGAAAACCTCTTGTCACTCCCTTGAAGTTGCACCGACTTTGTGTAAGTTGTCCAACGTGAGGCGGAATGAGTCAGTCGAAGTCTGTCCAAGATTGATCCCACGTCCCGTCCTTAGATAGAACGTAAACTTCTTAGGCCCTACACTCTTTTAAATTCAGTTCATTCCTGGTTAGAATTAGGAAACTTGTGCTCACTTGCCAAATCATTCGAACCACGCGAAAGCCCTTGATCTACTGTCTATTGTCAGCTGTCGAACAATTGTGTAAGTCCCCTTGAAATACCAGCAAAACACTTCGAGCCAACTGAGGGTATTCTATTGCATGAAGGAACCTTGGAGTTAAATGTATGATCTATCTTGCAATCTTAGCATGCAGGAAACTTTGTTCAAGAGAGGATAGAGTAGCCGTTGGCAACTTTATTTTGTGTTGGTGTAGTCGCAAAAACCACGTCAACACTAGCTAGGGGTGCCCAAGGTTTCATGCCTTAGAAATTTTTTAGGCTCCGACATGCTTTCTTTCGTTTCAGCCTTCGTCAACAGTTTTCAACGCGTTCAATCATGATCAAACAACATTGGATGCCAGAATGAAGCTGGGGATCACTTCACAGTGGTCAAACATGAGCTTGCCATGGTCAAACAGATTTTATCAGTTGGCAGTATCAGATTCCCAACTTGACGAAGTCAAACGCAAGTCTCGCCGAGAGCAGAAACAAGCAAAGATTGAAAAAAGTGAAAAAAAGGCTAACTCTGGAGGAGCTAGGCACCCCTACCCAGTTAGCACTCCCAAGCAGTCATGCCTTAGCCATTTTTCCAGTTTCTGTCATTCGTTGTTCAGAAGGTGTCTACATTCAATGTTTTTGATTTCGGATTGGCTTTAAAGTTTTAAAGCTTGGAGAATAAAGCGCTTTTTCGTCCTCAACATCTATTTAAGAAGAATTTTGCATTCATTATTCACATATCTTGCAAGTTGGCATCCAAAGGAGGAAAGATACAATTTTCTTCACGTCAAGATTTGGAGACCTAAACACAATGCTTTTTCAGCGTTCTTCATGGATTCGGGATTGGGAAGCACAGAGGCACACTTTTTCATGGTCCATTCTTCTAGGGCATCACATTTCAGAAAAAGGTGGTCATCTTTTTCAATTTTCATCAATCTAGGTCCACTTGCTTTTTACTCCTCCTGAAGATTGGAAAATTTTATATTTTCAAGAATCTGTTTTTTTCATGCGTTTTCAGGAAATCCTTAGCTTTTTCGAATTTTGATCAACTGGGTCTCTTCAAAATGTGATTCTCTACAAAACCCAAGTCTCAAATTTTTTTGAGAATCCGTTTTTTTGGAGATAAATCAGCAATCTATTTTCAGCAGTTTGCGCAAAACATTTCCGAACATAGGTGTGTTTATAGTCAAAAATCAAGATTTTCAGCATGCAGTATTCTCCAATAGAAATCAGAACCAAATCAGCATTGTACCACGATTTCTTGAAAACATTTGAAACTGATTTGCATCATGTGAGTCCAGTGCTTGATTTGCATGCTTTGGAAGATGCAAGAAATATTGTTGTCAGAAATCTTGGTCAATCCAGGTTGCTTGTAGCAGCTTCAATCCCCATCTTAGTGCAAAGCCTTGAATTCGTAATTGCTTGTATCAAGATTACAATTTAGTTTCACGCAAAATCCAATCAGCAGATGGGCGTACTATTTGCAACCTCAAGCCGTCTGGTGTTGAGAAATTTTTTTTAATACCACCATGGACAGAAAACTTCGTCATCTCTATTGAAGAATGTGAAAAGGTGTGGTATATGCTAAAGGGGAAATACCGGAAAAGAGTTGCACAAAAGTGGCTAAAAGAGCAGCAAAACACCTTGCCAAAGAATGTTGGGCGTGGTGAGTTCAAGGAGGAATTTGCACTCATGATTACTTTGCTTAGCCGAGTCACAGGACAAGCGGAGGCAAGTAAGTTTCAGCCTTGGATGTTTTACATCATCTCCCAAATAATTGACAAAACAGAGCACTATGACTAGTCGGTTGTGATCAGTGATTGTCTCCACCATCAGATAACAGAGTTTTCAAAGGTCCATGAGTTTCACATGATATTGTTGTGACCTTTTCACACATCGCCCCATTGCAAATGGGGACCCCCTAATTTTTGCTTCGTTTCTATCCTTTGGTTTGATTTTTGTTGTTTTCCTGTTGTTGTCTCTCTTTTCTACTGTCTGTCTTTCCGGGGTTGTGCCCGCCGTTGAACCTTAACGTGAAATTTTAGCCAAGTCTGAAAATTAGGGTTTTGAACTTTCCAATCAATCTGAAGTTAAATGAGATGAATAAATTGAAATCTGAGACTGGCATTGCTATCAGTATGCTTCCAACAGGCTCACAGCAAATTTTCATCAGATTCTGGCAACTTACTATTTTAGTAAGTGTGCAATTCCAGGCATTCTTTCAGCATTCTTGAAGTTTCGACAGTCACACTACATTCAGAACATGTCAAGCTGCTCGTGTGCAAAATTTGAGCTGAAACAGACAACTTGCTATTTTTAGCAGTGCAGTTTCCAGAGCAGATTTCAGGGGTTATATGAAGAATTTTTCAGCGTAATGCGAGGGATTCATACGGGTTTTAAGAGCCATGGCACGATGGTATAACATCGCGAAGTGAGATAACGACTTTAGAGTTTCCGTAGCCAGGAAGGCTATTTTGGGGTTGCATGTAGAGTTTTCTTTGCATGTTTTGCAATTATGGGTTTTAGGAGCTTCCGCGGTGATGTGACGTACAACCGGAGATAATCACTTATTCAGGAACTTGCTATTTTTAGCAGGTGCACTCTGGCAACCACTTCCCAGCGAATCAGAATCACGAACATAATAGAATGCAACAGAAACGGAGTCAAACGGAGGTCGTTTGATATGCATGCAAGATGAATTAGGGTTTCCAGCTTCGGGACCCAAAAAGAGGGGTAAAAGGTCAGAATTTTCGAAAACCGGTGTATACCACCGTGATCAGCATCTTCCAAGCTATCCGCTGATAAAATTTGAGGGCAAATGGAGCACTTACTATTTATAGTAAGTCATTTCAGAAACTGGCTAAAAATAGCAAGTCAGCAGCAGGCGCCGATGTCAGCGGGCAGGTCACGTGGTGAGGAGCACGCCATTCGAATTTCAAGTCAAACGGAGTTGTGGAGGTCTCAGAAACAGGCAGTTGCTATAAATAGTAAACCACCTCCATAAATGTGTTATAAATAGCAGGTCAACACGAGGCGTCAGTATGAACAAGTCAAGTAGGTGATGAAGACCCCATGGCACGAATTTCAAGATGAACGGAGTTGCAGAGAATGGAAAATCAGACACTATTTTTAGCAGGCTGGTGCAAAGGAATTAGGGTTTCCTAAATTCAGGGGAAAAACACGACAATCGTACAAATGCGGCACCCAGCCATGATCACCACACTTCAAGCAAACAACATGTGAAATTTGAGGACATTCTGAATAGTTGCTATTTTTAGTAA